>JAYEVD010000789.1:0-145782 GCA_036346405.1 Phyllostachys edulis
AAACCCCAAGTGTTGCCCTATTTGGTTTTAGGGTTTTGAGAGGGAAGATGGAGAGCTAGGGTTCTAGAGTTGGATTGAGAGTGTGTGCTCGGAAGAGATTTTGTTGGACCAAAAAGGCGACTAGAGGGGGGGTGAATAGGAGCTCAAATTCTTTTTCAATAAGATTGGATCAATAATAATTTCACTCCAATAGCTATGAGAGCTATGAAGATCAATATACAAGTATAAGCGGAAGCCTTGTATTGAATCCTAAACAAACCCCCAAAGCACGGGAGCAAAGAACAAAAGTTGTCTTTGAAATCTCGAGAATCGGTACTACCACTGCTTGAAGGTGCGGTACTACCTCATCAGCAGTACTACATGAGCAAAACGCGGTACTACCTTTTATCTTGACGATGAAACCGAGCGACTGAAAAAATCAAAATAAATCGTCGTAACTTTTTAAACCATAAGGCCAAACTCACCAAATTTGGAACACACCTTCCTAAGGATATTAGGAACCTATTCCAATCAAGGATCGTGAGAGATCCAAGCCAAAGTTCCTATCTTTTTCAGTTTGAGCGAAGTGTGCTTCAAAAGCCAGAGCAAAAATCGAAATATGATCTAGAGACTTGCTCGTGGGTGATTGATGATCAAGATGACCCTAGATGGGTTCCCACATGTCAAAAGCAAGTTAGATCCGCGACGAAAGCGTAACATCCCAAATGTATAATTAGGGTTAATCAAGTATAATTATATGTGTAGAAATTAAAACTTTTTCTCACATCTTGAAAAACCCTAAAATCTTATGTAATTCTTGTCCAAGAGTTGTGTAATCCAAAAACACAAAGCTCTTGTTGACCAAAAATCCAACTCATTTTCCAATTATCTTAAATCTTGTGCCAAACATTTGGAATATATTTTCCTTGGTCCCAAAAACTGATATGGGACCCCTCTGAAAAATATCACAAGTTGTAAAACTAGTTTGATAAATTTTGGAGGTAAAACAATCCTTTAAACAACCTTCATGAATTTCCTGAGAACAATGCATTGCATAATAACCTCTGGAAATTTTATGCAGGTTAATCTCGTGTCAGCAAGCTCCAGTTAAAATTTCATCAAATTTGGAGTTCATTTGCTATCTCAAATAATTCTGCTAAGTTTCAGTTTTGTTAAAAACTAAATTTAAAAGCCTCTATTTGTTCCTTGGGCTAGCCATATTCAAAGCTATTCCAGCCCAACCATGTGCACAAGACTCGTGAGACCTCATCTCCCCTTGATCAGTCATGACCATTGGATTTACATCAACAGCCACGACCTCCTCATGGTCAACACCGCAAAGACCTCCCACCTCATGAGGTCATTGCCGTTGGATCAAAGATCCAAGGTCATGACCTCCCACTGTGTTAAACCTCAAAGACCTCCTCATTTTGTTAAACCATCGCGTGAGGTTATCCCCTTGTTGAGGTCGTGGCCGTTGGATCAAATCCAGCGACCACGACCTCCTCCTCAACATACTCGATCAGGTCCTCCCACCTCGTGAGGTCATAGCCCTTGGATCCAAGATCCATGGCCTGACGACCTCCTCCTCTCAACCTAAACTAAACAAACCTCCCACCTAACCAAGGTCGTAGCCGTTGGATCGAGATCCACGACTCACGACCTCCCTGCTGATCAGCGCTCACAACCTCCCCATCTTTTGTTGTGCACCGTTAGATTAAAATCTCACGGTCACGACCTCCTTTTGTCTCATGCGCACGAGACCTCCCGGCCTTGACGTGAGATCGTAGCCCTTAGATCTAAATCTAAAGGCCATGACCTCCCGTGTGCGTTGCGCAAGCTCGAGACCTCCACCTCCTTTGATGGAACCCTTAGATCTAAATCTAGCGGTCTGACCTCCCTTACATTGCGCATCATATCGAGACCTCCCCGTCAGTTGGTGCCCTTGGATTTAAATCCAAAGGCCATGACCTCCCCTCATGTCTTTTGATCGCGTGCGGTTAAGTCCTCCTTGGAGAGTCCGCGACCGTTGGATGGAGATCAACGCTTTGGACCTCTGTCCCTTTTCCTCACGCGTCGTTTTCGCGATTAAGAAATCGGAGGCCCGCGACCTCCCCATCCTTGATCGTGTGGCTGGGACCTCCTCCCGGCCACTTAAAGCATAACGGTTCAAAAATTGGATCCGATGGTTAGGACCTCCCGGGTCTTATCCAGCGGTCACCAAGAACCTCCTGTTCTTCTCCTTCCTCTGGCGCGCATCGAGCTCTGGCGGTGGAGTTAATCTGCGCCAGGCCTCGTGCACCTTTATGACTCTCTGGCGACCGCATTTAATCTTGGTCGACTTTCATACTTCAGTCGGCCGCGGGCTGTCACCCGTCAACTTTACATCTTGTCCAATGTCCTGGACCGTGCCATGGGCTAAGCTCACCATGAGCTTAGCCCATGGTCCATGACCTGTGCCCAAGTATAAAGCCCCATTGGGTTCCTCCAGTAGCTTCTTTGGCACTCCTTCAAGTTCTAGCTTACCTTTGGTGCCTTCTAAGCTTTGCTCTTCCACTCACCTCCCATCTTGGCACGCCATGGTTGAGGACCTTGGAGCTTCTCGGTAGCTCGGGGAGTTCAGTGGCTCCCTCTTTCAAACCTTGCTCACTCTTGCTCCTAAAGACCTCTTGAAAGTTAACCCTAACTTGAATTGTTTGGGCATTTTTGAGAGGTGGACAAAGTCGAGCTTGGGAATTTGGAGCTTTGGTCAGGAAGCTTCATTGCCTTCTCCAACTCCGGTCATCACCTCCACGACCTCCCGGCACCTTAGGACCTCGGTACACCCCTGTTAGTCCTTTAGATCTTTGGCACCCGCTGAATGCATGTTGCGGAGCTTAAGTTTTAACTGCAGCTTGATTGTCGTAGAGCTCCATTTTGCATTTTCGTGGTTTGGCGTCTTTGGTCATCTTTTGACCTCTCGGCTCGGCGGCGTTCAAGGCCGTCGCCGCGTTGAAGGAGGTCCTTTAGTGCGCATGGTTATTGCGGACCGCGGTACCGTGGATCTCGCCCGAGTCTACATCGCCGGCGATGACCACATCTTCTTTCGGGTTTTATGCCGGACACAGCGGCGTCGTTGTCGTTTTTAGGACAGAGATCCTCCATGTTTAATCGCTAATCATGTGTTCCAATCATTGTAATCATTGGATGTCTTAAGCGCCTTTAATCCACCCTTTAATGCGTGCATTTAAGACCTCGGTAGCGGACCTCCTTGATGTCCGGCGCATTTATTCATGTCCAAGCGATGCGTCTGCGAGTTAAAGCGGCTGAGTGCAGGGCGTCGGACCTCCTCAGAAGATGCGGGCGTCCAAGACCTCCTTCTTAATCGTGGCCGTCGAGACCTCCCGGAGGTGCTGCGTGGCGTTGAGACCTCCCTTAGGACCTCTCCGTAGCCATCTCGGTAGTTCATGACCTCCCGGGTAGATCTTGACCGTCAAGGTCCTCCTCGGACGATCTGGACCATCAAGGACCTCCTTGGAACATCTGGACCGTCCGGGACCTCCTGTGAGGTCTGGCGATGTAGATTTTCCTCGGGGAGATCTTGATAGTTTGGACCTTCCTTTGGAAGATCTCAGCCGATTGAGGACCTCCCTTTAGATCTGGTCCGTTTGGACCTCCTTCTCTATGTTGTGGTCAGTTGGATTTCCCATCTCTGACCACGACCTCCCCCTCACCTCGCGCATGTGAGTTGCTAAGAGGTCCGGGACCTCTGGACCTTCACGTCTTGGCGTGTGTGATGTTCTCTGGGAGGTCTTGAGCCGTTGGATCTGAGATCTGTGGCTCACGTCCTCCCATGTCCTTTGGGTTTAGAAATTCGGTACATCTTAGTTATGTCTGAAATAAGGTATAGACTTTAGAATTTCATATCTTCTTCGTTTTGAATCCTTTTGAGGTCATTCAACTTGTGTTAGCTCTGTATTGAACTTGACTTTAATCCAAAAATGATTGTAAGTTGAGTTCAGCTTCAGAGCACAGTTTGCCATTAGATTTTAAAACCATCTTTAAATGTGCACTCAAATTGATGCTTAACTTGTAAAATACATGACTAATGCTCTATAGATTATTTTTGGGTGAGACCAACTTTGTTGGTTTCCTCTCTTAGTGAACTCACTGTGAAAATTGGTTTTGAGCATGTTGCTGTTAGGAAATTGAGGACTTGTGCATTATAATTTTGTTCAAGTTCTTGTTTTTGAAAATTTGTAGAGAGTGCATAATAGCTCCAAATGAGGTGAACTCAATTGTGTTATTCATCTCATGAGGTGCTAGTTTTACAGTAAAATTTCAGCTTCACTTCTATTCTAGAAAATTTTGCGATGAACAGTAACATATTTCTAATTAATAGGCTGAGCAGAATTGATTTCATCATATCTTTTGCATTAAGAATCCAAATCAATTGGTTCTTGTTGCTAAATTCATGATAAATCATTGTCTTGCTGCTGTAAAATTTTCATAGCTTTGGAGTTTCTCTGTTGCATCTTTTTGGTTTTTAAATCGTTCTTATCGGTTCTTTCTCGCTTTTCCGTTAGGTTTCGACATTTGTGGTGATCCGAGAGTGACCCTCTGCCACAACTTGGCCAGCAACAACAAGGCAAGCAGTTTGATCATTTCCATCATTGTCCCATTACTTTAAAGCTTAATATATCGTTTTACTTCTATGTATGCATGCTACTTTGTGTTAAATGTAAGCTAGCAAGCCTATAGTTGCATAATCTGTAGGAATTGTTCATCCTCTACTACCATGAGCCTAGGTTATTTGCTGTGGTGGGAGCTCGTTGGATGAGCTCTTATCATAGTAGTTTCGAGGTAAATTGCTTAGACATGCTTAGTTTTCGGTAGAAATGGGCGATCATCGACTTAGTCGATGGTCTTGATCACTCAAAACTGATTATTACTCTTATATGTCCAGCACTTGTGCTTTGATTAATTGTAAAATCAAAAACGAAAATAAAAGATTGATTTAAACTTGGGCATATTGGATGGATGGTGTGGTTTTTGGATGTGGTGGTATGCTGAGTCAACAAGGACGAATTCTTGCGCCATTGATCCAAGCAATTTTGCGTGCTAACCACACGAGGGCATATGGAACCCCTCTTGACTAAGTACTTTGGGCGGTGTTAATGGGGTCGCTCGGTTGGTGTGTTTTAAAAATAAAATGTGTGTGTGATGTGGGAGGGAGCATTAGCTTCCGGAAGGTTGTGTGATGTCTCTTTCTCCCGTGGGTTGTGCGACTCGAAATTAGCATTGTCCATTGGAAATGTCTCGTAGGACTTAGCCGTGCGGCACACCAAAGGTAGTGTGCTTTAAGGAAAGGCGATCGGCGTGTGGGTACATTGGTACACCCTGCGAGGATAAAACTATTGAATAGCCTCGTCCTAGGTTATGGACACGCTTGGTTATTTCCGTAAGAATTAGACTACAACCTTTAATTAAAACTTGACATGGTTGGTATGAGCAGGGAGTTCATGCTATTGTTGTGGTGACTATTGGGTTAGTCACTTCGAGGTTGATCTTGTTGTTGTTACTATGTTATTATCTCGTTGTTACTTCAACATTTAAAAATGCTTTGCCAAATTGCCTTCAATCTATTATGTTATTGCAAATAAATGTTGCTTTATGCTAAAATGAGTCCAAAGCCTCATCCACTTAAATAAAGCTTGCATGTAGCTATTTATAGTTACTGTTATCTCACACGTAAGTCTTGCGGAGTACTTTATGTACTCATCGCGCGTGGTTGTGGCATTTTGTGGCTTTTGTTGCGAGAGGAAGAAGGAGAGCTCCAAGAGCCTCTCTTTTGTGCTACGTGTTGCAGATTTCTTCTCGACTAGCTTGGCGGTCGGTCGAGATGCCTAGGGGTTAAGGCACCTTGATTGGCTTTGTGTTATAGCCATCTTTATGGCACTTTTGCTTCATTGTTATCTTTGTAGAATTGTTGCTATTTGGCCTAAGGGCCTCTCTTTTGTAATAGCTTTTCCTCCTTAATATTAACCACGGTTTGTTGCTTATGTTCTATGTGTTGTATGGAATTGATACATTCTTTTGGTGTGAGGTATGTATCTTGCATCTGGGGAGTATACATCTCTCGAGGCCAAGGTTTATTTGGTTGATAATACTAGGGTCATTTGGATGACTAAGTATTATGAGCCTAATAAGCGTCGAGGTCTCTAAAAGTTAGTATCGAGCCATCTTGACCAATAATAACATAAGCTTAGTAGATCCTTAGGATATTTTGAAAACCTATTTTCAAAGCATCAAATGAGTTTTGAAAGCTTAGGAAATTCTCGGATTTTATTCCTTACCTATCTTAGCTTTCTCTTCTCATCCCACTCTAATTTGAGTTTTAAAGTTGTTTTCTCTCTTCCTTCTACAAAATAGTTGTTGTCGATTAACCTGGGTTTTGGGAGAACCAATGAGATTGGCAAATTGAAGTGTGAGCTGCCGCTACAAGGTTTTGAAGTTACGGAGTCGGTGATTCGACAAGGAGCTTGGATCACGAAATCTGGACAGCAAGCATCAAATTTCGGACAGCAGTCTCAAAGGTGTCTAATTAGGATAGATTATGAGAGGTTAATCAACTAAAACTTGTGGGAATAAAAGGGTAAGATGTGATACTAGTTAGCTAAGTATCTAACACTTATTTCGCTGCATTAACCTTGCTCTCTAATAGTTTTAGATCTCATCTTACAATCTGATTTTGATCTTCTCGACCAATTACTCGTTCATTCAATACGGGTTAGTTGAGATGAGAAGTTGAGCCTTCGTTTGGTGTTTCTTGGCTGTTTTAGAGTCTTTTAGAAGCTTTTTAAAGTTTAAATAACCGCTGATTTTGGCTTTTCGTTTGGGGTGATATTCCATTCCCTAGTCGATCGCTTTGCTTTCTTTAAGGCTTTGTTTTTGGGTCTAGTTGCTAACCAAATTTCATTGTAACAGGATGGCGGACGCTTTTCGTAGCGGCCAAGGCGATCGGCTGGTCGGACGACGAGCTTCCTCCTCCTCGACCATGGCGGGATTCTTCTTGGATCGGCGCAACCGCGGATGGCCGGAGAAGTTCTCTTGGGCGTCATCGCGCAGCACCTTACGCCGACTTACGGGCTTCGGGATGCGGGCGAGGAATGCCCATCGGTAGCGTGGAGGACTCGCGGAGTTTCTTCGTACTCGGCCCCTACCTTTTCGGTCAGAGGACCCTTTGGATCACGGATGATTGGCCGTCTTGTGGGCGTAAGCTTCATCGCGCGCTGATGCGAGAACACGAGCGCTGTTCATCGCATCGCACCGGTGGAGGATCTGACCTTGTCATGGTGGGAGAGCTTTCTCGCCATGCAGCCCATGAACACACCGTCTCTTGGGAGGAGTTTACGTCTTGCCTTCCGTCGGGCTCACATCCTGCCGGCTTGATGGAGATCAAGCGGGAGTTTCTTCGCGCTCAAGCAAGGGCGTGCTTCGATCATGGAGTATGTCTATGAGTTCAACCATCTAGCTCGTTATGCTCGAGGGCGTGGCCTTGATATGGCTAAGCGAGCCAAGTTCAGGCGTGGCTTATGCGAGGAGGTGAAGGACAAGCTATCCATTGTCGACTTTCACGATTTCCGGACCTTGGTCGACAAGGCCATCGTCGTGAGCATGCGGCTCGAGCTTATGGACTCCATAGCGCAAGTGGGAGGCCCATAAGTCATCGGGGCAGTTCCTCCGTCCCGCTTGAGGCGGTCTCGGGGTACCACTCTCACTCTTGGCGCCCAAGGTCACCTTGTTCCTCGTCCATCGCGGTAGTGTCTCGATCCGTGCACCTGCGAGTCGTGAGGCGGCCCATAACCAGTTGCTGCGGGGTCACATGTTTCTCATGCAACGGAAGGGGCATTATGCGAACCAATGCCCTAAGAAGGCGAGGCGACCCCTCGTCCTAATGGAGGCGCGGGCGAGAGGTGGTCGGCTCGGGACGAAGATCGTCCGGCTACCCAAGGCGTGGGTAGTGGTCGCGTCAACGCCATCACCACAGAGGAGGCTCGGGGAGGCACCCGGCGTCGTGCTAGGTACACTTTACTGTTAACTCTCATCCCGCTCTTTGTTTTGTTTGATTCAGGAGCATCTCATTCCTTTGTTTAGTCTTTTCTTTTGTCGGAGGCTTCTTTTCTCTCCATTGTCGGTCCGCTACTCATTCGCTCTCTGGTTCGGAGTTGAGAGCTGAATCAAAGTGTAGGGATGTCCTATCGAGATCGAAGGCGTAGGTTTCTTAGCAAACCTTATCCTTCTCCATTAGTGAGTCTTGATGTGATACTTGGCATGGATTGGTTGTCCCGCACATGGGGCAAATCGATTCGCCAGAAGCTCATCTCTCTATCTAGTCCCTCCGTGACGGGGTTAAGCTTTTCGAAGTTGCTAGATCCGCATCTCTTGGCAGGCGAAGCCGCTCTAGATATTAGCGAAGTCCCAACAGTTTGTGACTTTGTTGATGTCTTTCCATGATCTTCAGGGGATGCCACCCGTTCGAGACCTCGAGTTTGTCATTGAGTTGGCTCTGGTACGCCCTATCTCAAAGAGGCCTTATCGGATGCCGAGCGAGTTGGTAGAATTGAAGAAGCGATTAAGTGAGCTGCAAGAGAAGGGTTTCATTCGCCTAGCTCATCTCCGTGGGGTTGTCCGGCAATCTTCGTAAAGAAGAAGGGCGGTACTTACGCGTAATGCGTCGATTATCGTCCACTTAATGAAGTAATGATGAAACAAGTATCCATTGCCCGCATTGGCGATCTCTTGATCAATTATTTGGAGCTTGAGTTTTCTCCAAGATTGATTTGAGAGTGGGATATCATCGAGTTAGTATTCGACTTGAGGATATTCCAAAACGGCGTTCTCTACTCGCTACGGCTTGTATGAGTACCTTTGTCATGTCATTAGAAGCAACCAATGCTCTGCCTTGTTCATGAACCTCATGAATTCGGTATTCATGGAGTATTTGGATAAGTTTGTCGTGGTCTTCATCGATGATATCCTTATCTACTCCAAAACGATGAGGAACATCTTGCGAGCATCTGAAGCTTGTGTTAGGCAAGCTACGTGAGCACCGTTGTCTGACGAAGTTAAACAAGTCGCGTTCAGTTGAAGGAAGTGGCCTTCTTAGGCCATATTCTTTCGGCGGAGGCGTGGCCGTTGATCCTAACAAGGTCGGCGATGTTCTTTCATGGAGTCAACTTTGCCGGTCACCGATGTCGCGGAGTTTTCTCGGTTTAGCGGGATATTATCGTCGCTTTATCGAGAACTTCTCCAAGATCATGGCCGATGTGGAGTTGCTCAAGAAGGACAAGAAGTTCGTGTGGTCGTGAGTGTGAGAAAGTTTCCAAATACTCAAAAGCGTTTGACCACGCTCCGTTCTTGTTCTTCCGATATCCATCGAAGCCGATATCTTTTGCGATGCTTCTCGTCGAGGCCTCGGTTGTGTCCTTATGCAAGAAGGCAAGGTAGTGGCCTATGCATCAAGGCAATTGAGACCTCATGAACTCAACTACCCTACTCATGACTTGGAGTTGGCTTACGTGATTCATGCACTTAAGATTTGGCGACATTACCTAATCGGTGTCGTTGTGAAGTGTATTCGGATCACAAGAGCCTTAAGTATTGTTCACCCAAACGACTGAACCTCGGGCAAAGGAGATGGTTGGAGTTGATCAAGGACTATGACATGGGTATACACTACCATCCGGGCAAGGCTAATGTAGTTCTTGCGATGCGCTTAGTCATAAAGCGCATTGCCATGCCTTGTTGTCGAGGAGCTTGACCCGCTCTTCGGAAGAGTTTGGCGTCTCAACTTGGGTTTAGTTGAGCATGGTTCTCTCGCTGCCTTGGTTGTGCAACCAACCTTGGTGGATCGGATCAAGTCCGCCCGGCCGATCGGATGTTGGAGTGAGCCACATTAAGGCAAATGTCAAGAAGCGGAGCGACCAAGTGCTTCTCGAGGATGAGCATGGCGTCGTGAGGTTCGACGGCGCTGCTTAATGGTTCCAAAGGACATGGAGTTCGAATTTAATCCTCATGAAGCCCATGATTCGCCTTTATCCATTCATCCGGGGCCACAAAGATGTATCAAGATCTCCGCCAGAGATTTTGGTGGACCCGAATGAAGAGGGAGATTGCGAGTTAGTTCTTAGAGTCGGCGTGTGTAAATCGTGTCAAGGCCGACATCGGCGTCGGCGGGATTGCTTGACCTTTGCTGTCTTGGGAGTGGAAGTGGGATTCGATCGGAATGGATTTCATCACGGTCTACCCGTCCCCGAAGAAATGATGCCATTTGGGTGCGTCATCGATCGATTGACTAAAGTGGCTCATTTTCTTCGATCAAGACCAAGATTCGTCCGATCGCCTAGCTGAGCTCTATGTCTCTAGGATTGTGAGCTTACATGGCGTACCTAAGACGATCGTTTCTAATCGTGGCTCCATCTTCACTTCCGTTTTGGCACCTTTGCAAAGGCTATGGGAACCGTCTTACCTTTAGCGGCATTTCACCCCCAAGCGATGGTCGGGACCGAGAGGTCAACCAAGTTTTGGAAGACATGCTTCGTGCTTGTGTCCTTTCATATGGGAAGCATTGGGAGAAATGCTTGCCATTCGCGAAATTTTCTTATAACAACGACTTTCGAGGCCGGTCTCGGCATGGCACCATTTGAGGCCTTATGCGGGAGAAAGTGTAGAACCCGTTGAAGCGGTGAGAGACGGTGAGAGACCTCTCTTTGGCGGACTCAATCAATGAGGCGGCGCCAAGTCCGGCTTATTACGTGGCGTTTGCGCGCAGCTCAATCGAGCAAAAGAGCTATGCGGATCGCCGTCGGCGTGAGTTACGTTTTGAGCCTAATGACTTTGTTTATCTCAAAGTCTCTCCTTTGAAGGGCCATCAACGTTTGGCGTCAAGGGCAAGTTAGCTCCTCGATATGTCGGTCCCTACGCGTTATCGAGAAGAAGGAGCTGTTGCCTATAAGTTGGAGTTGCCGGCTGCACTTGAGGGGTACATGATGTTTTCCATGTGTCCCGGCTTAAGAGATGCCTCCGTGTTCCAAGCGAGGAAGCCCGTTGGAAACTCTCGATGTCAACCCGATTTGACCTATCGCGAGCACCACATTCGCGTACTCGATGAGTCTGAGCGAAGGACAAGGAATAGGACCATCAAGTTCCTTAAAGTTCGAGTGGTCAAACCATTAGAGGATGAGGCTACTTGGGAAAGAGAAGATCGTCTGCGTCGGACTATCCATCTTTCTTCTTACGAGTGAGCCAAATCTCGGGGCAGATTCTGTAAGGGGAGAGATTTTGTAACATCCCAAATGTATAATTAGGGTTAATCAAGTATAATTATATGTGTAGAAATTAAAACTTTTCTCACATCTTGAAAAACCCTAAAATCTTATGTAATTCTTGTCCAAGAGTTGTGTAATCCAAAAACACAAAGCTCTTGTTGACCAAAAATCAAACTCATTTTCCAATTATCTTAAATCTTGTGCCAAACATTTGGAATATATTTTCCTTGGTCCCAAAAACTGATATGGGACCCCTCTGAAAAATATCACAAGTTGTAAAACTAGTTTGATAAATTTTGGAGGTAAAACAATCCTTTAAACAACCTTCATAAATTTCCTGAGAAAAATGCATTGCATAATAACCTCTGGAAATTTTATGCAAGGTTAATCTCGTGTCGACAAGCTCAGTTAAAATTTCATCAAATTTGGAGTTCATTTGCTATCTCAAATAATTCTGCTAAGTTTCATTTGTTAAAAACTAAATTTAAAAGCCTACTTTGTTCCTTGGGCTAGCCATATTCAAAATTGGTCGGCCCAACCATGTCTGCACCTCGGCAGACCTCATCTCCACCTTGATCGGTCATGGTAGTTGGATTTACATCCAACGACCACGACCTCCTCCATGATCAACACCCAAAGACCTCCCGCCTCATGAGGTCATTGCGTTGGATCAAAGATCACGGTCATGACCTCCCTATGTTAAACCTCAAAGACCTCCTCGATTTGTTAAACCATCGCGGCGAGGTCATCCCCTGTGTTGAGGTCGTGGCCGTTGGATCAAATCCAACGCCCGACCTCCTCCTCAACATACTCGGTCGAGGTCCTCCCACCTCGTGAGGTCATAGCCCTTGGATCCAAGATCCATGGCCACGACCTCCTCCTCTCAACCTAAACTAAACAAACCTCCCACCTAACCAAGGTCGTGGCCGTTGGATCAGATCCAACGACTCACGACCTCCTGCTGTATCAGCGCTCACAACCTCCCCATCTTTTGTTGTGCAGTTAGATTAAAATCTCACAGTCACGACCTCCTTTGTCTCATCGCTTGAGACCTCCCGGCGCCACGTGAGATCGTAGCCTTAGATCTAAATCTAAAGGCCATGACCTCCCGTGTGCGTTGCAAGCTTCGGGACCTCCACCTCCTTTGATCGGAACCCTTAGATCTAAATCTAGCGGTCTGACCTCCCTTGCACATTGCGCATCATATCGAGACCTCCCCATCAGTCGGTGCCCTTGGATTTAAATCCAAAGGCCATGACCTCCCCTCATGTCTTTTGATCGCGTGCGGTTAAGTCCTTTGGAGGTCCTTTGGTTGGATGGAGATCAACGCTTTGGACCTCTGTCCCTTTTCCTCACGTGCGTTTTTCGCGATTAAGAAATCGGAGGGCCACGACCTCCCCATCCTTGATCGTGTGGTGGGACCTCCTCCCGGCCACTTAAAACGCTAACGAGTTCAAAAATTGGATCCGATGGTTAGGACCTCCCGGTCTTATCTAACGGTCACCAAGACCTCCTGTTCTTCTCCTTCCTCGGCGCATCTGCTCTCGGCAGTGGAGTGTCTTGCGCCGAGCCTCGTGCACCTTCTTGACTCTCTGTGGCCGCATTTAATGCAGGTCGACTTTCATCTTCAGTCAGCCGGACTGTCACCCGTCAACTTTACATCTTGTCCAATGTCCTAGACCAGTGCCATGGGCTAAGCTCACCATGAGCTTAGCCGGTGGTCCATGACCTTACGTGCCCAAGTATAAAAGCCCCATTGGGTTCCTCCAGTAGCTTCTTTGGCACTCCTTCAAGTTCTAGCTTGCCTTTGGTGCCTTCTAAGCTTTGCTCTTCCACTCACCTCCATCTTGGCTGCCATTGTTGAGGACCTTGGAGCTTCTCGGTGCTCGGGAGTTCGATGGCTCCCTCTTTCAAACCTTGCTCCTCTTGCTCCTAAAGACCTCTTGAAAGTTAACCCTAACTTGAATTGTTTGGGCATTTTTGAGGTGGACAAAGTCGAGCTTGGAGTGGAGCTTTGGGGCTGAAGCTTCTTGCCTTCTCCAACTCCGGTCATCACCTCCACGACCTCCCGGCACCTTAGGACCTCCGGTACACCCCTGTTAGTCCTTTAGATCTTGGCACCGCTGAATGCATGTTGCGGAGCTTAAGTTTTAGCTGCAGCTTGATTGTCATGTGGAGCTCCATTTTGCATTTTAAGTAGTTTGGCCGTCTTTGGTCATCTTTGACCTCTCGGCTCGGCGGCGTTCAAGGCCGTCGCCGCCGTTGAGAGGAGGTCCTTTAGTGCGCATGGTTATTGCGGACCGCGGTACTCGTGGATCTCGCCGGCGAGAGTCTACATCGCCGCGATGACCACATCTTCTTTCGGGTTTTGTCGGACACAGCGGCGGCGTCGTTGTCGTTTTAGGACAGAGATCCTCCATGTTTAATCGCTAATCATGTGTTCCAATCATTGTAATCATTGGATGTCTTAAGCGCCTTTAATCCACCCTTTAATGCGTGCATTTAAGACCTCCGGTAGCGGACCTCCTTGATGTCGGTAGCGCATTTATTCATGTCCAGCGGCGTCTTGCGAGTTAAAGCGGCTGAGTGCAGGGCGTCCAGACCTCCTCAGGAGATCTGGGCGTCCAAGACCTCCCTGCTGAAATCGTGGCCGTCGAGACCTCACGGAAGTGCAGGCGTCAAGACCTCCTTAGGACCTCTCCGTAGCCATCTCGGCCGTTCATGACCTCCCGGGTAGATCTTGACCGTCAAGGTCCTCCCTCGGACGATCTGGACCATCAAGGACCTCCTTGGAACATCTGGACCGTCCGGGACCTCCCTGTGAGGTCTGGCGATGTAGATTTTCCTCGGGGAGATCTTGATAGTTTGGACCTTCCTTTGGAAGATCTCAACCGTTGAGGACCTCCCTTTAGATCTGGTGGATTCGGACCTCCTTCTCTATGTTGTGGTGGTTGGATTTCCCATCTCGGCCACGACCTCCCCTCACCTCGGCATGTGAGTTGCTAAGAGGTCGGGACCTCTGGACCTTCACGTCTTGGCGTGTGTGATGTTCTCTGGGAGGTCTTGAGCCGTTGGATCTGAGATCTGTGGCTCCGTCCTCCCATGTCCTTTGGGTTTAGAAATTCGGTACATCCTTAATTATGTCTGAAATAAGGTATAGACTTTAGAATTTCATATCTTCTTCGTTTTGAATCCTTTTGAGGTCATTCAACTTGTGTTAGCTCTGTCTTGAACTTGACTTTAATCCAAAAATGATTGTAAGTTGAGTTCAGCTTGAGCTCCTGATTTGCCATTAGATTTTAAAACCATCTTTAAATGTGCACTCAAATTGATGCTTAACTTGTAAAATACATAACTAATGCTCTATAGATTATTTTTGGGTGAGACCAACTTTGTTGGTTTCTCTCTTAGTGAACTCACTGTGAAAATTGGTTTTGAGCATGTTGCTGTTAGGAAATTGAGGACTTGTGCATTATAATTTTGTTCAAGTTCTTGTTTTTGAAAAATTGTAGAGAGTGCATAATAGCTCCAAATGAGGTGAACTCAATTGTGTTATTCATCTCATGAGGTGCTGGTTTTACAGTAAAAATTTCAGCTTCACTTCTATTCTAGAAAATTTTGCGATGAACAGTAACATATTTCTAATTAATAGGCTGAGCAGAATTGATTTCATCATATCTTTTGCATTAAGAATCCAAATCAATTGGTTCTTGTTGCTAAATTCATGATAAATCATTGTCTTGCTGCTGTAAAATTTTCATAGCTTTGGAGAAGTTTCTCTGTTGCATCTTTTTGGTTTTTAAATCGTTCTTATCGGTTCTTTCTCGCTTTTCCGTTAGGTTTAGACATTTGTGGTGATCCCGAGAGTGACCCTCTGCCACAACAGCCAGCAACAACAAGCAAGCAGTTTGATCATTTCCATCATTGTCCCATTACTTTAAAGCAATATATCGTTTTACTTCTATGTATGCATGCTACTTTGTGTTAAATGTAAGCTAGCAAGCCTATAGTTGCATAATCTGTAGGAATTGTTCATCCTCTACTACCATGAGCCTAGGTTATTTGCTGTGGTGGGAGCTCGTTGGATGAGCTCTTATCATAGTAGTTTCGAGGTAAATTGCTTAGACATGCTTAGTTTTCGGTAGAAATGGGCGATCATCGACTTAGTCGATGGTCTTGATCACTCAAAACTGATTATTACTCTTATATGTCCAGCACTTGTGCGTTGATTAATTGTAAAATCAAAAACTGAAAATAAAAGATTGATTTAGACTTGGGCATATTGGATGGATGGTGTGGTTTTGGATGTGGTGGTATGCTGAGTCAACAAGGACCGAATTCTTGCGCCATTGATCCAAGCAATTTTGCGTGCTAACCACACGAGGGCATATGGAACCCCTCTTGACTAAGTACTTTGGGCGGTGTTAATTGGAATTCGCTCGGTTGGTGTGTTTTAAAAATAAAATGTGTGTGTGATGTGGGAGGAGCATTAGCTTCCGGGAAGGTTGTGTGATGTCTCTTTCTCCCGTGGGTTGTGCGACTCGAAATTAGCATTGTCCATTGGAAATGTCTCGTAGGACTTAGCCGTCTTGCACACCAAAGGTAGTGTGCTTTAAGGAAAGGCGATCGGCGTGTGGGTACATTGGTACACCTGCTGAGGATAAAACTATTGAATAGCCTCGTCCTAGGTTATGGACACGCTTGGTTATTTCCGTAGAATTAGACTACAACCTTTAATTAAAACTTGACATGGTTGGTATGAGCAGGGAGTTCATGCTATTGTTGTGGTGACTATTGGGTTAGTCACTTCGAGTTGATCTTGTTGTTGTTACTATGTTATTATCTCGTTGTTACTTCAACATTTAAAAATGCTTTGCCAAATTGCCTTCAATCTATTATGTTATTGCAAATAAATGTTGCTTTATGCTAAAATGAGTCCAAAGCCTCATCCACTTAAATAAAGCTTGCATGTAGCTATTTATAGTTCTGTTATCTCACATGTAAGTCTTGCGGAGTACTTTACGTACTCATCTACCCGTGGTTGTGGCATTTTTGTGGCTTTTGTTGCAGAGGAAGAAGGAGAGCTCCAAGAGCCTCTCTTTTGTGCTACGTGTTGCGTTTCTTGACGACTAGCTTGGCGGTCGGTCGAGATGCCTAGGGTTAAGGCACCTTGATTGGCTTTGTGTTATAGCCATCTTTATGGCACTTTTGCTTCATTGTTATCTTTGTAGAATTGTTGCTATTTGGCCTAAGGGCCTCTCTTTTGTAATAGCTTTTCCTTCTTAATATTAACTTCGGTTTGTTGCTTATGTTCTATGTGTTGTATGGAATTGATACATTCTTTTGGTGTGAGGTATGTATCTTGCATCTGGGGAGTATACATCTCGAGAGCAGGGTTTATTTGGTTGATAATACTAGGGTCATTTGGATGACTAAGTATTATGAGCCTAATAAGCGTCGAGGTCTCCAGAAACCAACCAAAACTTCGCGGATCAAAGAAAGACTCAAAATCATCAAATAGAGAGAAAGAAAAATGAACTCATCTTTGATAGAACTTTCTTTGGATTGATTTGATATGGTATTGGTTTCTGACCACTCCATCAATGGAGGACTCTCTAGAACCCTAACCTCCAACTATCAACTCCCTAAGCACAAAAAAGAAAAACTAGGGTTTACAAAGCAATGAAAGGGTTTTAGGTTCAGTCCGGCAAGCCCCCTATTTATAGTGGAGGCTTAGACCTTCTAGAAGAGTAACCCTAATGGGCTCCGTTAAGGCCCAAAACAAGCGGGTCACCTGCATACGCATTTTAAAGCGCCCGTCTTCAATTCTCTTGACCTAATCCACTTCTTGGCCGACTTGTCTTGCGCCGTGGTAGGCATTAGGTCACCAAAGCGTATTTGGTGAAATTACCAAAATACCCCTTCTCGATCTTTTGCAAAGACCGAGTCCCATCTTCGTGAAGCACCTCCCATGCTTCGCCACGTGTAGGTTGATCGGCGGCTCTCTTCATGTCGGCAAGTCTCTCCCATCCGGCTCCCACCGAAACCACCATGGCACTTGCATCGACCCCGCGCGCTTGATCGAACTCCGTCGCACCGAAGCTGCCGGATTCGGTCACCTTTATCCCTCTTGCGCAATGCTTGACTCCATTGACCTCACTCGGCATCCCGATCGTTACGGACCTCGGCTCTCCAAGCAGTCCCGATCATCCTCGCCGTTGACCGTCATTGACCTCAAGCAACTTTGCACATCAATAGACAAAGAAATCGAATCAGGAACAAGTTCTTCACAACTTGACCCACGTTAGTCAAAACATGCATCATGCAACACATATGCCATGAAATCCATGAACTTGACCTAACCCAAAAGCAATTCTCAATTGAAAGACAATCGGCACAAAATCGGTACTACTGGCAGTATTAAGGCGGTACTACCGCAAAAGCGATAAATCGGCTCAACAACAAGCGGTACTACCGATACCAAGAAATCCAAAACTCCCGATTACACTTGCTCTGGAAAAACCATACCGCTCACGCAGCGATTCGTTTAAATCATCATCGGTACTCTACAAGCAACTATAGCTCGGTACTACCGCTCCTCGAAAATCAAAACACAAATTACATTAGATTACGGAAAAACCATACCGCTTTGCTTGCGGTAATACCGCAGCGGATACTACCGTAAACACAAGCCGGTACTAAGATCAGCGGTAGTACCGTGCATTACACGCTTGATACTACGATTATCGACACTTGCTGAAAAGCGAGATTTCAACAAAACCAAAAGCGATCGTTTCGACAAACCAAGGAAGCTATTGCCAATTGTACCATCACATTAAGATCGTGAGCATATCCCCATGATATCCACAATCTCCCCTTGATGAACACATTGGCAATTTCCCTAAATGCAAAATTTAAGGTTTGAAAAAGTAAAAACTTCGGCGTTTTATTTGAAAGGCACAACTTGGTCCGAATGCAAGAAAAAGCAAAGGAAATGACCAAGTTGGCTCGAGAATAGTATCGACAAGTGAGATCTGGCAAAAGAAAGCATGAAAGCTTCAAAATCCGAAAGGTGTCAAAATCTCACTTAAGGTCCATATGAAAGAACAATTGTTCGATATGACCTTTGATCATTGTGAGGATCAAGAATTGCAATTCTAGTTCAGAAAAGATAATAAAACCATAAGAATGCAAATAAGAAACTCCCCCTCACTATGATCCTTAGATTTTCAATTTTTCTCCAAGAACTCCCCCTTTTTCAAACATCTTCTCCCCAAACAACTTCTCCCCTTTTTAACATTTTTACAATATCTTCTCCCCCTTTGACAATGGAGTCATCAAGGAATCACGCCTTCCTCTCGTCGGAGATGACAAATGAGAATGAGGAAAAAGCATAAGATGGATTTTTTCGATTTTTTGAATACAAGAAGCTTTGGAGATTACCCAAAAGAACAAGTTAGCATTTCTAAAGTTGCACAAACAACATATCAAGCCTAACAGTGCTAGCAAGATCATGATAAAACATATATAACAAAGCTAAGCAAGAAGGCTCAATATAAAGCAATGAATTTTAGCATTTTAAGCAAAGCTTCAAATCTAGCAAGTTCATCAATAGTGATCCTAAAATGATCTTGGCCATGTCAAAATGTCAAAGTGAGATCAAAAAGCTAACAAAGACCATATTAAGAGACAAACAAGTCTGAATTGAATCATTTTGCTCAATTTTCTCAAAGCGCCCATTTTTCAACAATTTTTCATTTGCAATGAATATTGAAGTTGACTAATGGTCTAACTTAGTGACAGGATCTGGACTAGGAGCCATCCACAAACTCATCCTAAGCCGACCAAAAGTTGATTAAAGGTATATCTTAGTAAAGAAGATCCGGACTAGGAGCCATCCACAAACTCTTCCTAAGCTTCTACTAGGCGACAAATCTTGAGGTTCATGTCGGTTGTGACAAGCGGTCCCCATGAGATCGTGCAGGTCATCAAACTATCTCCAAGTTCATGTCTTTGACATGCAGTCTAAATAAGAATAGTTTGGCACAATTTAAGCATAAGACAATCTTGAAGTTTGATTTTTTATTTTTCACAAGAGCGGTTTTAGATTCTCAAGAACACAAGAAGCTCAAGTAATGATCAAAGCTAGATTCAAGAGCTAACAAAGCAATTTTGACAAGGCCAATGTCATAAAAGGAGCACTAATTAGCATGGCGGCTAAACAATTCACAAATTGCTAATTTCTAGTTCAAGTTGTTTTCAAGTTCTAGCTCATACTGACAAAGACTTAGCTATACATGTGAAAGCATGATAATTCTAGCAAGTCAAAGAACTAGACATGGCATTGAGCAAGAATTTGAAACACTAAAGCTCCAAAGGGTAATAAGCAAAGCTTCATCAATTTTAAAAGATAAGCAAGAAAAGCTTATATTACAATGCATCTTTTGGATTTTTCATATGAATGCAATATGATACAATGAGATGCAAGAAAAGCTCAAAAAAGCCTAAAAGGTCAAAAAGATCAACAAGTTCAAAAAGAAAATCAAGAAAAGATCAAATGAACAAGGAAAGATCAGAAAAGATCCAACTCCCCCTCAAACCAACCCATAGGGATAAATTACCCCTAACTCACTCCTCAAGGTGGCAAACCTTGTTGGGTCTAAAGGCTTGGTGAGGATATCGGCTAACTGAGCCTCGGACTCCACAAAATGCTGACACAATATCACCCTTCTCAACGTGGTCTCTAAGAAAGTGATAGCGAATGTCTATGTGTTTGGTCCTAGAATGTTACCTTGGGTTTTTAGCAATGTTAATAGCGAAGTGTTGTCACGAGAAGAGAGAACACTAGCAAAAGTTAACCCAAAATCCTTAGAGTGGAGACCATCCACAAAATCGACTCTGACAACTAGCGTGACTACATATTAAACCGGTGATGGATTGTGCAATGTAAGACCGCTTCCTAGATGACCAAGAGACAAGAGAAGTGCCTAAGAAATGACATGTGCGGATGTGCTCTTTCTATCTAGCCTCTGACCCATAAAATCAGAATCTGAAAACCCCGAATGGACGGTGAAGAAGAACAAGAATACCAAATGCCATCTTGAAGGGTAGAGTGTAAATACGAAAATCGCTTAACGACTTGGCGATGTGAAGTCCTCGGTGGCCTGAAACCTCGCGAGAGGCGGACGCGAAGTGGATGTCCGGTCTTGAGGCCGTCAGTCTGAAGGGAGCCGATCATCTTTGCGGTACTCGCGTTGATCCACGGCTTCTCCTTCCTCATCTGGATCCAAAGCGATCGAAATCGCCATGGGAGTGGCGATAAACTGCGATCACCCATATCAAAGCGTTTGAGCAAATCCTTGGTGTGCCGTTTGATGGATGAAGATCCTTCCTTGCATTGCTTGATTTGTAGCCCCGAAAGTAATTGAGTTCTCCCATCATGCTCATCTCAAATTCCTGGACATAGTCTCGGAAAAATTAGAAACAAGAGCATTAGAGGAACCACCAAAGATAATATCATCAACATATATCTGAACAAGCGAAGTCATTGCCATGCCTAAGAATGAAAAGAGTCTTATCAACTTTTCCCATTTCAAAATCATTCTTAAGCAAGAAGGTCTTAAGTCTATCATACCGGGCTCTAGGGGCTTGTTTAAGACCATACAAGGCTTTGGATAGCTTAAAAACATGATCGGGGTGCTTGGGATTCTCAAAGCCGGGGTTGCCAAACATACACTTCCTCCTCTATAAAACCATTTAGAAAGGCACTCTTAACATCCATTTGATGCAACCTAAAACCTTTAGATCAGCAAATGCAAGTAAAATCTTGAATGGCTTCTAATCTAGCAGCAGGAGCAAAGGTCTCATCAAAATCTAACCCCTCAACTTTGGCTAAAGCCACGAGCTACCAATCTAGCCTTGTTTCTAACCACAGAACCATCCTCATTTTGTTTATTTTGAACACCCAACGGGTTCCTATAACATTATGTCCACTAGGAGGTTCTACAAGGTTCCAAACTTTATTTCTTTCAAAATTCTCTAACTCCTCATGCATGGCATTGACCCAACTAGCATCGAGATAAAGCATGTGATATATCTTTGGGTTCAAAAGAAGCTACAAATGCAGAGTGAGAGAAAAGACTCGGATCATGATACTGGGCGAGTGACTCGCTCATGGAGATTACCAATCATCGATCCGGAGGTGTTGCTTCGAATGTGCAAAGGCGCTGGGGAGATAGCGTCTCCTCGACCTCCTTGATCTTCTTGAAGAAGAAGTCGCATGAGGAGCCTCAATTGGAGGTGAAGCGATCGTGGCAGAGTTACGGAACTTGGGCGACTTGCAGGGAACATCGATAGCGGTGAAGGAGCAAAATCAAGTTCATCCTCATCTTCTTCAACAAAAATGCTCTCTGTCACTGTAAGTCACACGAAACATCGGATCTAGCTCGGGGCTAGTCTCATCAAAAGTGACATTGCATGTCTCTGGACAATGTTAGTTTCAACATTAAAAACCGAAAACCCTCGAATGGCGGGATAACCCGAAATAAACCATCACAAGTTCTTGATTCAAATTTATCTAGGTTCCTGTCTTGAGAATAAAACACCGATCCAAATACTCGAAAGTGAGAAGCAGAGGTTTTCTACCAAAAGCGAAGCTCATATGAAGTCTTGCCCAAAGCGGTCTCAAAAAGACACGGTTTGAAATATGGCAAAGCTGTAGCAATAGCCGACCCAAAACCTCCTCGATTGTGCTATACTCATCGGCATCGTTCTAGCCATCTCAACTAGAGTCTGTTCTTCCTTTCCTAGCGCCATTTTGTTGAGGGCGTGTGGAGAAAGAAGCGATGCTCAATCTGCGCTTCGGCACAAAAAGAGGCAAAAAGCATTCTTGAACTCCATGCCATTGTCATGCGGATCGCTCTCAAGGCACCGGGAAGTTGAAGCCAAGCGAAGAACAAGGTCATGAAAATGATCAAAAGCCTCATCCTTGAAGCAGAAAGAACACCCAAGAGTATCTCGAAAAATCATCGACTATGACAAGAATGTACCAATTGCCACCGGTCGGCCGAACCTAGCGGGACCAGCGATATCCATATGAAAGCTTGTCGTCCGTCGGTCATGACCATAGTCAATGATGGGTGTGGCGACAACTTGCTTGCCATGCCTACGAGGCGCTATCTGACATCCTTGGCGGCTTTGAGTTTAGGCAAACCTCTCATGAGATCAAGGCCGCTAACTCGTGTCGGATGATCAAAACCAATGTGACCCAAGCGTCGGTGCCAAAGCCGGATATCGAAGAAGATGCAATCAAACACTTAAGAGATCCGACAAGCGATTGAAAAATCGGCTCCAAAATTCTACCAACTCTAGAAATCCCAAAGCGAGCTCACCAAAAAAATCAAGCACACGACGGGCATTCTTCTTAAAAGCGAGTCTCATAGCCATCATCGAGAAGGCGTGAGGCGAAAGAAGATTGTACCTTAGCTTAGACACAAGCGCGGCGTCCTTGAGAATGAACTTGTCGTTCACCCTAATCATTCAGTTCCTTCAATGCGCCCTTGTGTATCATCTCCAAAGGTGATGAAGGCATCACCTGTTGATCGCGTGAAGGAGGTGAACCATCTTGAGTCTCCGGTCATGTGGCGTGAACACCCGGAGTCGACGAACCATGTGTTCTTCCCCCTTCCGCGCCAATCCTGAAAATCAAGGAACAAAAGAGCGATGTGTCTCATCTTGGGGTTAGTTAAAAGCGACTTGGGAACCCAGTACTGAGACACTCGTCTGCGAGTAGTATGCAAAGCAGATGTGCTATCCTTGACTTTATTAGCAGTTCTATTTTGAGCAATGGTAACCAGAACATGAGATGCATCCTGTCTAGGAACATGGTGATGAGCATGTGCAACAAATCCTAATTTGGGGTTCTTCTTTTATGCGTGACCATGTCTCATAAAAGCTCTAGGTTGATTAGATGACATTCTAGCAATATTTTTCTTAGCATTCTTCAACCTCATGAGAACTCAACCAAATGTCCACTCTTCTTGCAATAGGTGCAATGGTATTTTGTACCCTTGGGAGAAGCACCTTTTGGCTTAAAAGAAGGTTGGACAAACCTGTGATTAAAAGCAGTTTTTTGCGAGGTTGGGTTTTGAATTCAACTAAGCCATTTTCCAAGACACGAATGACATTAGGCTTGGACATGTCTGGCGAGTTGTATCCTAAACCTTGCTTCTTAAAGGAGTTTTAGATTTATCTAGAATCATGTTTAACTGTTTTTCACCATTAGAGAATCTTTCTAAAGTATCCTTGAGATATGCATTCACTTTTTCAATATTAGCACATGATTCACAAGTATTGCCCTTAATGGCTCTAGCATGTTTCTCCTTAAGATGAGCAACTTCAAGCTTATAGGCGGCACAAGAGGCACAAGATGTAGAATCAATTGAATCCTTAAGCAGCAAACTTAGCTCTAAGCGCTTCTAGAATATCCTTAACTTCATGTTCGCTCTAGCGAGAAAGAGCAAAAGCTAGATTTCACATTACGAAGCATCAACTTGCTAGAATCTAAGCATTTTTCACATGGAGCAGATTTAACATCAATTAGCTCAGTTCTAGCATTTTCAAGTTGATGCAAAGCAATATCATGGCAGATTGCGGTTTAGGCAGTTGAGTGCAAAGCATGGTAGGATGAACATTCATCAACATCTAGACTCTTAGCATTCACAATCTCTAATGTCAAATTCTTGACTTGTGATTCTAGATCCTTGTTCCTAGCCATGGTGAACTTTAAAGCCTTATCTGACTAAGCAATTGCTCATACATGTTATCGCATCTAGCGGAAAGGACATCATAGGATGGAAGTACCTCATCGTTGTCATCGGCGTCGTGAGTCGGCCATGAAGCACATCTTGGGTGAAGTCCTTGGCCTTCCCTTTCTTGTCTTGAGGATCTCCTCCTCCTTGTCCTCCTCGCTCCCGAGTCCACATCGCTCATGGATTGATCTCCAAAAGCGGCAAGGACCGGTGGCGACCTTCATGAGCTTGGCGACATCATACTTGGACTTGCCCCTTGAGGCTTCTTCCGGCGAGCTTCTCAATCTTGTGGTTGCCCTTACCCTTTAGCTTGGGGCGATTGGCCCGGATGTGATATAGCTCTCCACACTCATAGCATGTCACGGGGCCACCTCTCTTTCATTTTCGACATTGTTATATGCCGTGTGACTTTCTTGGCTAAAAGAGCTAAATCAGCCTCGGGAAGACTCTCAAACTCTTCTTCTTGAATAGCGAGATAAACCGCAAGAGAAAAAACGAAGAAGACTCGGAAGAACCATCGAGTCCCCTTGAAAGGATCGACCACCAAAGCCATGTTATCCTTCTTAGGATTACCGCCTCTCTTGATCTCATGAGTCTTTAGCTTGCTATAAAGCAGCTCCAAAGTGAGATTAGAGATCGGCGTTCTCCTCTATGGCGATTGCCTTCATCTCCCACTCCTTGGTGTTGATTGCACCCAAGAGGTGGGTGGCATTCTCGATTGAGAGTACTCAATGTCCTTGATTTTCATCGATTGATCACCTTGTTAAAGCGAGTAAAGGCGTCATCGATGCTCTTACGGGGCGCATCTCGAATTTGTTGTACTCTCGCTTGTAGACATTCGACGCACTTGCTTGATCAGGGGCGATCATGATAAGTTTCGGTGTGCCAAATCTCATGTCGGTCATAAGATTGCAAATCCTATCGTCTTGTTGCCTACCAAGCCCGGCATATAGAAGGTTCTTTGCCTTGTTGTTGTTAGCCAAGAGAATTGCTTGAAGCCGGCGTAACAACCTCGGCAAAACGGCGAGATCGAACAACCTCCCATATAGCTTGTCCTTCGCTCTCAAGGAAGACTCGCATGCGATTCTTCCAATAGGCATAGTCGAGCCCATCGAAGACATGCGGCAGTCGATACTTATCCATCGCCAAGTTCGTTGACGGTTAAGATCAAGATTGAACTAACGGGCTCGATACCACTTGTTGGACGAAAAGGCGACTAGAGGGGTGAATAGGAGCTCAAATTCTTTTTGAATAAGATTGGATCAATAATAATTTCACTCCAATAGCTATGAGAGCTATGAAGATCAATATACAAGTATAGCGGAAGCCTTGTATTGAATCCTAAACAAACCCCCAAAGCACGGAGCAAAGAACAAAAGTTGTCTTTGAAATCTCGGGAATCGGTACTACCACCGTTGAAGGTGCGGTACTACCTCATCGCGGTACTACCATGAGCAAAATCGTGGTACTACCTTTTATCCTAACGATGAGCGTAATGACTCGAAAGGCGAAATCGAAAATCGTCGTAACTTTTAAACCATAAGGCCAAACTCCACCAAATTTGGAACACACCTTCCTAAGGATATTAGGAACCTATTCCAATCAAGGATCGCAGAGATCCAAGCCAAAGTTCCTATCTTTTTCAGTTTGAGCGAAGTGTGCTTCAAAAGCAAGCCAAAATCGAAATATGATCTAGAGACTTGCTCGTGGGTGATTGATGATCAAGATGACCTAGATGGGTTCCCACATGTCAAAGCAAGTTAGATCACGGCAAGAAACCAACCAAAAACTCGCGGATCAAAGAAAGCCTCAAAATCATCAAATAGAGAGAAAGAAAGCAAATGAACTCATCTTTGATAGAACTTTCTTTGGATTGATTTGATATGGTATTGGTTTACAGCCACTCCATCAATGGAGGACAAAGACTCAATACATGAGCACGAAATCAAATCCAACTCTCTAGAACCCTAACCTCCAACTATCAACTCCCTAAGCACAAAAGCAAAACTAGGGTTTACAAAGCAATGAAAGGGTTTTAGGTTGCTGTCCAAAGACACCCCTATTTATAGTGGAGGCTTAGACCTTCTAGAAGAGTAACCTAATGGGCTCCGTTAAGGCCCAAAACAAGCGGGTCATACTGCATACGCATTTTAAAGTGCCGTCTTCAATTCTCTTGACCTAATCCACTTCTTGGCCTTGCCGTCTTGCTTGTGGTAGGCATTAGGACACCAAGGTGGTATTTGGTGAAATTACCAAAATACCCCTTCTCGATCTTTTGCAAAGACCGAGTCCTATCTTCGTGAAGCACCTCCGTGCCGCCACGTGTAGGTTGATCCGTGACTCTCTTCATGTCGGCAAGTCTCTCCCATCCGGCTCCCAGAAACCACCATGGCACTTGCACCCCCGCGCCGCAGATCGAACCCGTCGCATGCCGGCTCGCCGGTTCGGTCACCTTTATCCTCTTGCGCAATGCTTGACTCCATTGACCTCACCCGGCATCCCGATCGTTACGGACCTCGGCTCTCCAAGCTTAGTCCCGATCATCCTCGCCGTTGACCGTCATTGACCTCCAAGCAACCTGCACATCAATAGACAAAGAAATCGAATCCGGGAACAAGTTCTTCACAACTTGACCCACGTTAGTCAAAACATGCATCATGCAACACATATGCCATGAAATCCATGAACTTGACCTAACCCAAAAGCAATTCTCCAATTGAAAAGACAATCGGCACAAAATCGGTACTCTTTCTGGTATTAAGGCGGTACTACATAAAGCGTCGTAATACTAGCTCCAACAACGGCGGTACTACCGTTACCAGGAAATCAAAAACTCCCGATTACACTTGTTGCGGAAAAACCATACCGCTCACCGCGGTCATTAAAATCATGTGGTACTACAAAGCAACCATAGCTCGGTACTACCGCTCCTCGAGAAATCCAAAACACAAATTACATTCGTTTTGGAAAAACCATACCGCTTTGCTTGCGGTAATACCGCCAGCCGGTACTACCGTAAACACAAGCTGGTACTACCGCATCATGTAGTACTGCCGCGCGATACCTGTAGGTACTACTGATTATCCCGACACTTTTGAAAAGCGAGTTTCAACAAAACCGAAAACGATCGTTTCGACAAACCAAGGAAGCTATTGCCAATTGTACCATCACATTAAGATCGTGAGCATATCCCCATGATATCCACAGATTTGTCCTCCTTGGTAGGAGTGGCTGTAATCAACAATCATCCCTCTATCTCAATCAATCCAACCAGATTTTCAAGTTGAGTTCTTTCGTGTTCATCCTCTCTATTTGATGATTTGGGGTTTTCTTTGATCCGTGAATTTTCTGTTGTGTTCTTGCTGTGCTTTGGCTTGCTGTAAAAAGTGGGTATACATTTGGGACCATATTGTCGATCTTCCACCCACGAGCAAGTCCCAAATCATATGAATCTCAGTTTTCGTATTTTGAATAGTTCTTGAACAAGACTTCTCTCAATTCAAAAAAGGTTGGAACTTCGTTGTGGATCTATTCGATCCTTGTTTGAAATAGGTTCTAACCTCTTAGAAGTTGTGTTTCAAGTCTCATGAGTTGCCCTTGTAGATCAAAAGTTGTGCCATTTTTAGATTTGGTTTTTAATTTGTCGGGTTCATCCTCGGGACAATCGGTAGTACCACGAGTTATTAGCCAGTAGTACGCTCTGTGATAATACCTCACTTAACACAGTGTAGTACGGTTGTAGGACTTTAAAGTTTTTGTTACATTCATCGTCGGGACAATCGGTAGTACCTTTCTTTTGCCTACGGTAGTACTTTTCATTTGACTGCGGTAGTACCTCGGTCTTGGTAGTACCTTTCATTTACTGCGGTAGTACCTCGGTCTTGATAATACCTTTTATTTACTGCAGTAGTACCTCGGTCTTGGTAGTACCTTTAATTTGCTGTGGTAGTACCTCGGTCTTGGTAGTACCTTTCTTTATCTTGTGGTAGTACCGATTCTGGTTTTTCGAACTTCTTGAGGAGTTTGCTCTTGTGCCTTTGGGGGTTAGGAGAGGTTCAACACAAGACTTCCATTGTGCTTAAGCATTCATCTTCATAGCTCTCATAGCTATTGGAGTGATTTTGAGTTGAATCCATTCAAAGTGAAAAAGATTAGGTGCTCCTATTCACCCCCTCTAGTCGCCTATTACATCCTACAAGTGGTATCGAGCCAAGTTTGCTCTTTTGTGATCTTCACGATCTCGAGCATGGCGACTAATACGAGGACTTGTGAGCGCTTCTTGGCATCTTGTCATAGTTCTTTTACCAGTGGTGTCCATCGTAACAAGAAGTCTGAACGTGTGATGAGAATAATATCGATTGACAAGGATTTCTCCTGTGATATCTGTGGCAAATCCTTTTGTTTTGATTGTCCTAATTTCAGGGATGAATCACTTTTAGAGCCCGAGGAGAAGAAGCCCAGTGGCGTATGTGCAGCAGCGATTGAGGATGATAATGATGAGTCTTCCGAGGACGATCCCCAACTAAAGCTAAGCATGGTGAGCAAAGAAAAACTCATTGATGACTTGATTTCATATGAATACAAATTGCATGCTCTTAGGAAGAAAATGAAATTGTTAAAAAGAGAAAAGGGTGATCTGTCTCATGAGCTCTCTAAATTGAAAACCTCCATGAATGCTTATGATTCATTGCTTGTAGACATGGAGAACTTGAATAACTCTTTGGCATGCTTAAAATCTGAAAATGAATTGTTGAAATCAAATGCTTCTATGCCATGTGTTTCTTGTGTTGCCTTACATCATGAACTTGACAATGCTAAGTTAGAAATAGGCAATCTTAGATCTATGGCTAGAAATGATTGTGATTCTTGTGTAGGCATGCTTGCTGAAATTGAGAAACTGAAATTGACTAATACCTTTCACCTTGAGCAATTAGAAAATGCTAGGGCTGAGATTATTGAAATTGAAGCTAGGCCTAGTAGCATGTGCTTAGAACATGAAAAATTGCTTAAGGATGGTTTAGCCTCTTGCAAGAATTGTGCTTGTTTAGAAACTGAAATTGATGCTTTGAACTGCATGCTTAATTCGAAAGCATCATTAATTTCTTGTACATCTTGCATTTCTTTGAAGAGCGAGATCAAGTCTTTGCGCGATGATATGAGCGCCAAGTCATGTGACTCTTGTATTTGCCTTCACTCCGAGATTGATGTTCTTAAGATTTCTTTTGCTTCTTTGCATTCGGAGTTGGAGACTTTTCGTGCTAAATGTGAGTCACCTGATGTTGGTTTTTGTGCCATCGCTTTAGATAGCTCTTCTTTGGGAGGTTCGACTCTTTCGAACTCTTCTTGTGTTGTCCAATGAATTTCGAGAGACAAAGGTGCTTCTTCCTCAAATGGTACCACATCTTCAAAAGAGAAGTACCATTGCACCTTTTGTAAGAAGAATGGACACACTCTTGAGTTTTGCTTTCGCCGTTTGAAACATGAGCGTCGAGTGCGTCGTCGTACCTCTAGGAACACACATAGTCTTTCTCATGGCATGTGTGGTACTAATGCCAGTACGAGGACGAGTCATGATGTTGATTCTTTTAGGATTTCTTCTTTGAGCAACAATGGTGCTTCGTCCTCTCGGACCGTGTCTATTAGTAGACCTTTACACCATTGCTCATTTTGTGGGAAGAATGGACATCTTGTTGATTTTTGTTTTCAGCGTGCAAAACATTTGCGTCGAGCTCATGCGTCTAAGTCTCCTAGTGGGCATAGTCTTTCTTATGACATGCACACTAAAGATCCTAGCACGAAGACTCGATTTGTTGATGGCTTCTTCGACACCTTTTCTAGTGGTGTCGGACAGCACCGTGGACATGGTTTGTATGGTTTTGGTTTTGGTCCATGAGCTGCCCTGAGGCAGGATTTCCGCCGTTTTCCAAGAGGTGGGCCTCGTTCTGTTCATTGAGGTACACACCCACGGCGAGGTTGTGTGAGTTTCTTTGATGCTTCTGTTAGTTCTCATCATGATGCTTTCAAGCAAGGCCATTGCCACTTTTCGAGAGATAGACCTCGTTTTCCTCATCGAGCTGTCCACTCGCGGCATGCCTCCAAGGATGAGATTGGATCTTCTTGCATGGACCATCATTTGCATCATGCTAACTCACATAATGGTTCGACTGCCTCCAGTGGTGGTGTGTCCAAGGTTTGGGTTCCCAAGTATTTGCTCTCTAACCCTTTGGGATTCAAGACTTGGACACCTTGCCTTTCTCATGTGTAGGTACCAAGAACGCGGGTGGGAGAACATGGACTTAAAGATTTTGATCTTTTGCTCCATCACATGATCGGGTCACTTGATGGTTCTCCACCTCAACGATGGCCTCCAAGAGGCATGTGCTTTCATGATTGGTGCTTTCACATGTTTGGTGAGCTATCCTATACCTTCATGCCCTTATCTTCATGATTATTCAATCTTGGCATGTTGTGCTTTTCTTTGTGCTCACTTGTATAATATTGGCATGTGTTATTCCTTTGATATATTTCATCATGCCTTTACCTTGCTTAGATATCTATGTATCTTATTGTTGCTCTTTGTTTCCATGGGTGTATGAGTTTGATTTTTTCATCATGAGCTTGTGCTGTCTTGTACCCTTATTATCTTGCTCATGTTGATTCTTGCTTATGTATCCATGTATTAAACTGTTGTTCATTACTTCCGTGGGTATATAAGCTTGGTCTTGTCTTCATGAGCCTGTGCTTTTTGTACATGATTTATCTTGCTCGTGTTGATTTTTGTTGTATGTATCCACATGTTCACTTGATATCCATGTTAGCATTCTTTATCCATGACTTGTTCTATAACATGCTTTATGCACGGTACGACCGTTTGTTGAGTGGTATGGAAAAACCAGAACGAATGCAAAATGGTCTTGGATTTCCTTGTGGGCGGTATGACCGCATCTTGCTAGCGATAATACCGCGCCGGTATGACCGTTGTTTTGCGGTATGCAAATTCTAGAAGAGTGGTTTTGGAGAGTTTTGGATTTCACGGGATGGCGAGTACGACCCTTGATTGTGGGTCTTGATCGACAGCTTGATCTTGATAGTAACCGACTGAACATGGCGGTAGTACCGTTTTGTCTTGAATGTTATTTCAATTTGAGAATTGATTTTTGGGTTATGTCATATCCATATTTGTTAATGCATATATGTTGCATATTGCATGTTTTGAGCTAACGTGGGTAAAGTTGTGAAGAACTTGTTCCGGAGGCGATTTCTTGGTCTATTCTTTGTGCGGTGGCTTGCGTGTCAATGATGGTCAGCGGCGAGGAGGATCGGGACTAAGCTTGGAGAGGCGAGGTCCGAACGATCATGGATGCGGTGAGGTCGGTGACTCAAGCATGGCGCGAGAATGGGCGAGGTTGATCGAGCAGGCGATTCGATCTGGTTGGTTGGATCAAGCGGCGGGGTCGGTGCAAGTGTCTTGGAGGTTCGATGGGATTCGGATGGGAGAGACTTGCGGACATGATGAGCCGTTGATCAACCTACACGTGGCGAAGCAAAGCGATTGCCATTGGATTGGACTCGGTCCATGGAGAAGGATCGAGAAGGCGTATTTTGGTAATTTCACCAAATCGCCTTGGTGACCTAATGCCAACCCGCTGCGCGAGACGGTGCATCAAGAAGTGGATTAGGTCAAGAAAAGTGAAGATGGCGCTTTGAGACGCGTGCGTGTGTGACCCGTTTGTATTGGGCCTTAACAGGAGCCCATTAGGGTTTGTCTTCTAGAAGCCCTAGGCCTCATATAAATAGGAAGGGTCTTTGTTCACAGCAGACCCTAAGGTCTTCATTGGTAAACCCTAGTTTGGTTTTAGGGTTTTAGAGAAAGAGGAGAGGCTTAGGGCTCTAGAGAGATGTGTTGAGTTGTGTGCTCATGGATTGAGTTTTGTCCTCCTTGAGGGAGTGGCTGTAACCAGCAACCAACATCATGAATCGATCTATGGATGATTCCTCAAGTTGGGTTCTCTTTGTGTTCTTTCTCCATTCTTGGTGATTTTGAGTCCTTTGTTGATCTGTGGTTTTTGATTGGTTTCTTTCCCTCTTTTACATTGCTGTGATGTGTGGGAATACATCTACGATCATCTAGATCATCAATCTCTCACGAGCAAGTTTTGGATCAAGTTTTTCATTTTTGCTCTTTTTTGAACCCTCCTTCGGTAAATTGGAAAAAGATCAAAACTTTGACATAGATCTGGACGATCGTTGCTTGGAATAGGTTCCTGACATCATTAGTAAGATGTGTTTCAAATTTGGTGGAGTTTGGCCAAGCGGATCAAAAGTTACATCGATTTTTGTTTTCGTTTTTCAGGCTGTTTACTGTTCATTCGCTTTGATTTTCTTTGTTCATGCGGAACGGTGACATCGTTCATCCGATTGTACCAGAAATCGGAACGACCAGCACTGTTCATCCGGTTTGACCGGTACTGTTCATCAGCACTGTTCATCACGCTGATTTTTGTGTTTTTGGTCGTTTCTTTTGGGGATTTGAAGGGGATTCAATGCAAGACTTCCGCTACGCTTATATATATTGATCTTCATAGTTCTCATAGCTATTGGAGTCAATATCATGTTTGAATCCGATCAGCAAAGCAAAAAATAGATAGTGCTCCTATTCACCCCCCCTCTAGTCACCTTTTCGGTCCTACAATGCTTACATGGTTATTGTGCCTTACTGTTAATTGTGGATGCATGAGTCCTGCCATAGCTTTCACTAGCATGCTTTACCTTTGACTGTTTATATGATGTGTGATATGCTATGTGCTTGTTTGCTTGCTCCTATGCCTTATTTTGGATTAAGGATAGTTTGAGCTTTGTCATTTCTTGGATAGCATGTGCTGAAATTGATTTGTTTATCTCCATGCTCCTGTCTTAAATTGTTGATTATATGCTTTCATGAGTTTTGGATCATTTGCTGCTATCCTTGCTAGTCATGTGCCTTGGTACTGTTTCTTTAGATAATGTCTCACTAACCCAGTACCAAGGCATAGACTTTTTCTGTCTCTTTGGTGTAGTCTTTTCAGTTGAGAAGAAGAACATGTGGTCCAACAAGTGGTCAAAGACTCCAGCTGTTGGTTCTTCTTCATTTGTGCATTCATGTTGGCTATCACTTCTTGGAGACGAAGGAATTTGAGATGAGGATGATGGGTGAGCGCAACTACTTTCTGGAGCTTCAAGGAATGAATCTTCATTTATCAGGACTACATCTCATTGCCAAGCAGTGCGACTCAGGTTCGAGCTTCTATACCTTACTTTTGTGTATGGTATCCCTAGTCTACCTTGCATAGCATCTGGTTTGTGTCAGGTGTTAGGCTTGTTGAGTTCAGGGTAGATAGGAGGCTCTGTTCTAGCACGTGTCCTTTCTAGGCACTCTTCTTATCCCATGATTTTCTAGGATGCACTCTTCTCACTGCCTAGGTCGAGCTTGTCTCCCAATCACTAGTCTTAGCAGGTTTTGAGCTGCCTGTAGGCTTTTTAGTGTTGGTGTTTCGCTCCCTAGCTTTTCGAGTTGCTTTCCCTAGAGATCGTATGGTGGTAGAAGTCTTTGTGCTATCTTGTGTAGTTTTTGGCTCTTTTGGCAGGTCTCCTCATCAAACCTTTTGGACCCATCAAGGTTTGCCACCTTGAGATGTGAGTTAGGGATAATATATCCCTATGGGTTGGTTTGAGGGGGAGTTGGTTCTTCTCTGAACTTTCCTTGTTCATCTGAACTTTCCTTGTTCATTTGAGCTTTTGTGGATCTTTTTCGATACCTTCTTCAAGTGGTATCTTCTTGAATCTTTTGATCTTTTTAGCCTTTTAAGTCTTTTGTGCATCTCATTGTACCATATTGCATTCATATAAAAAAAATCAAAAAGATGCATTGTAATATAAGCTTTACCGCTTCTGTCTTTTAATTTGATGAAGCTTTGCTTATTACCCTCTTGAACTTTAGTATTTCAATTCTTGCTCAAGATTGTGTCTAGTTCTTTGACTTACTAGAATTATCATGCTTTTAAATGTGCAGCAATATCTTTGCTAATTGAGCTAGCATTTTAATACAACTTGAACTGAAAATTGCAATTTGTGGATCTTTTAGCTAGTTGCACAATTAGTGATCCTTTTGTGACATTGGCCCTGTCAAAATTGCTTTGTTAGCTCTGGAATCTAGAATTGAACATCTTTGAGCTTTCAGTTCATTAAGGAATCTAAAACAACCCTTGTGCAAAATGAAAAATGATTTCTTTTGTGCGAAAAAACTGATCTCACCAATTCTTTCTCATGAGACGGCTTGCCATTGTACTAGGCATGAACTCATGGGGAGTTTTGGACGACCTAGACCACTTTTTTAAGCTTTTGTTGCTTGAGATGGTCGTGGCAAGGCTTGAGATCTAGCACATGGCTAAAAATACAAATTGTCAAATTGGTTGAAGCTTAGGAAGAGATTGTGGATGGCTCCTAGTCCAGGATCTTCTTTACTAAGATAGACCTTTTATCAACTTCAATATTCATTGCAAATGAAGAACAGTTGAAATTTGGGCTTTTGACAAAAACTTGAGCAAAATGATTCATTTCATGACTTTTGTCTCCTAGATGGCCTTTGCTAGCTTCTTAATCTCACAATGACATCCTGACATGGCCATTATCACTTTAGGATAACTGTTGTTGAACTGGCTAATTTTGACGCATTGCTTAATTTAATCCAACAACATGTGTTATATTGAGCTCTTTAGCCTAGCTTTGCTATATATGTCTTAACATGATCTTGCTAGCTGTGTCAGGCTTGATATGTATTGAGTGATAATAGAAATGCTAGCTTGTTCATTTGAGTAATCCCCAAAGCTTCTTTTACTTAAAAATTAAAAAATCAAAACAAAAATGAAGCCACTCCATTGCATTTCATGCATGCTCTTTCTTTTGCTTCTTCCTTTCTGTTACACCTATTATCTCTAGATGAGAGGAAGGGTTGATTCCTTGATGAATCCATTGTCAAAGGGGGAGAAGTTTTGGCAAAAATGTAAAAAAGAGCTTTTAGGAAAAGGGGGAGAAGTTCAGGATGTAAGTGGGAGAAATTTTGTAAAGGTGAGCTGTTAGGAGGTTTTTGGAGAAAAATGAAAATTCTGAAAATTTCTCTTGCAAAATGGTGATCATAGTGAGGGGGAGCATTTAAATTGCATTCTTTTGATCTCATTGCCATTTCTGAATCTGAATTGCAATTCCTGAAGACTCACAATGATCAATGGTCAAATAGAACAATTGTTCTTTCATATGAACCATAAGTGAGATTTTGTCAATTCTTTGGAATTTGAAGCTTTTCTTGCTTCTTCTGTCGTGTCTCACTTGCTGAAACTATTTTGAAGCCAACTTGGTCTTTCTCATGGCTTTCTCTTGCATTTGAGCCAAGTTGTGCCTTTGCGCAAAAATGTCAAGTATTTTCATTTTCAAACCACCAAACTTACATTTTTGGGAAATTGCCAATGTGTTCATCAAGGGGGAGATTGTGGATGTCATGAGGACATTATGGATGTCATGTGGACATGCTCATGATCTTAGGTGATGAGACAATTGGCAATTGATTTGAAAGTTTGTTGAAATTTGGAGTTTTCAGCAAGTGTCAGGTTTTGCGGTAGTACCAGCTTTGTAGGCTAGCGATTGCTCATTTGGTAATATGACCGCAAGTGGAGCTTGAGAACTACCGTTTGTCAAGTGGTCCGAAAGTGAAGGAGTTTTCAGCATTTTGGAGGAACGGTAATACCGCTAGGCAAAGTGCGGTATTACTACTCAATGGTTATACCGTTTGTGTTGTGCGGTATGTAAATTCCAGAACGAGTGTATTTTGGTTTGGATACTCTTGAGGAGCGGTAGTACCATGCTTTGGTTGCCGGTAGTACCGCGTGTCGGTGTGACCTCTTGAGAGCGGTATGGAATTTCCAGAGGAGGTGTTTTGGAGATTTTGGGATTTCTCCGGTTATGATGCGACCCTTGATTGTAGCGGTATGACGCGTTGCGTATCTGCGGTGGATATGTGGCGGTAGTACCGCTTGAGGATTGAATTTTGCTGATTGTCAAATTTCTTGGAGATTTGATTTTGGGTTAGGTCAAGTTCATGTTCATTAGTGCATATGTGTTGCATGATGCATGTTTTGGCTAACGTGGGTCAAGTTGTGAAGAACTTTTTCCCGGAAACGGTTTGTTGGTCTATTGCTGTGCAGGTGGCTTGCAGGTCTATGACGGTCAGCGGCGAGGTGGATCGGGACTAAGCTTGGAGAGCTGAGGTCCAAAACGATCAAGGATGCGGGTGGTCGAGGACTCAAGCGGGGCGCAGAATGGACATGGATGACCGGACGGGCAGTTCGGTGCGACTAGTTGGATCAAGCGGCGCGGGAGTCGTTGTAAGTGCTCAGTGGTGCCGGTGGGATCCGGACGGGAGAGACTTGATGACATGGAGCCATTGATCAACCTACACATGGCGAAGCATGGGATTGCTTCACGATCTGTGGACTCGGTCTTTTGGAGAAGGATCGAGGAGGGGTATTTTGGTCATTTTACCAAATACTGCCTTGGTGACCTTTTGGCTAAACCGAGGCGCGGGTCGGCGCATGGTGAAGCGGTTTAGGTCAATTGATGATGAAGACAACGCTTTGAGATGCGTGCGTATATGTAACCCATTGTATGTTAGGGTTTAATGGGTACCCTAATGGAATATTCTCTAGATGCTTAGCCTCCATATAAATAGAGGGGTGTTGGCTGCTGTGTGGGTTGCTGAAGCCAGTGGAGAAGCCAGCCAAAACCCCCAAGTGTTGCCCTATTTGGTTTTTGGGTTTTGAGAGGGAAGATGGAGAGCTAGGGTTCTAGAGTTGGATTGACAGTGTGTGCTCTGGAAGAGAGCTTTGTCCTCCTTGGTAGGAGTGGCTGTAATCAACAATCATCCTCTATCTCAATCAATCCAACCAGATTTTCAAGTTGAGTTCTTCGTGTTCATCCTCTCTATTTGATGATTTGGGGTTTTCTTTGATCCGTGAATTTTACTGCGTGTTCTTCTTTGTGCTTTGGCTTCTTTGTGACAAGTGGGTATACATCCGAGACCATATTGTCGATCTTCCACCCACGAGCAAGTCCCAAATCATATGAATCTCGATTTTAGTATTTTGAATAGTTCTTGAACAAGACTTCTCTCAATTCGAAAAAGGTTGGAACTTTGTTGTGGATTTATTCGATCCTTGTTTGGAATAGGTTCCTAACCTCTTAGAAGTTGTGTTTCAAGTCTCATGAGTTTGCCCTTGTAGATCAAAAGTTGTGCCATTTTTAGATTTGGTTTTTGGTTTGTCGGGTTCATCCTCCAGGACAATCGGTAGTACCATGAGTTATTAGCCGGTAGCCGCTTCTGTGATAATACCTCACTTAACACAATGGTAGTACGGTTGTAGGACTTTGCGATTTTTGTTCATTCATCGTCGGGACAATCGGTAGTACCTTTCATTTACTGCGGTAGTACCTTTCATTTACTGCGGTAGTACCTCGGTCTTGGTAGTACCTTTCATTTACTGCGGTAGTACCTCGGTCTTGGTAGTACCTTTTATTTACTGCGGTAGTACCTCGGTCTTGGTAGTACCTTTAATTTGCTGTGGTAGTACCTCGGTCGCGGTAGTACCTTTCTTTATCTTGTGGTAGTACCGATTCACGGTTTTTGAGAACTTCTTGAGGGAGTTTGCTCTTGTGCCTTTGGGGGTTAGGAGAGGGTTCAACACAAGACTTCCCTGTGTAAGCATTCATCTTCATAGCTCTCATAGCTATTGGAGTGATTTTGAGTTGAATCCATTCAAAGTGAAAAGATTAGGTGCTCCTATTCACCCCCTCTAGTCGCCTATTAGGTCATACAAGTGGTATCGAGCCATGTTTGCTCTTTTGTGATCTTCACCGATCTCGAGCATGGTGACTATCTGAGGACTTGTGGCGCTTCTTGGCATCTTGTCATAGTTCTTTTACCGTGGTGTCCATCGTAACAAGAAGTCCGAGCGTGTGATAAGAATAATGTCGATTGACAAGGATTTCTCTGTGATATCTGTGGCAAATCCTTTTGTTTTGATTGTCCTAGTTTGAGGATGAATCACTTTTAGAGCAGGAGAAAAAGCCCGATTGGCGTATGTGCGACAAAAATGTAGTTAGGATAATGAACTATCACAGACGGTTTTGGTTAAAACCGTGCTGTGGCTATAATATCGTGAAGCGGTTCTATCTAGAAACCGTTTGTGATCTGAGAATGTCATAGATGGTTCGTAGATAGGACCATCGTGATATGCGTATCGATGACGATTTGCTAGATAGAACCGTCTGATATTATGCCTTCACAAACGATTTTAATTGAAAAACTGCTCTGTGATAGTAAATATCCTGACGGTTTTGAACCGCTGTGATAATTACTGTTATCATAGCGAACAAATACGAGACGGTTTGGAAACAAATGCGTGATGACGATTTCGAACCGTGCTGTGATGGCATGATCCGTAGTAGTGAAAAGTAGTGAATGACATGTGGGACCAAATGGATAATAGGACTTTTCAAGAATTAAATTAATTCTCGAAAATAGGATTAGGGTTGACATGTAGGCCACTGGTCTATGGACCAGGTCCATAGAGATATGCTAGTCCACGGTGGACCAATCTCATGGCTAGGGTTGACCAAAGGTTTGACTAACATGGGGCCCGCATGTAAGAGAGAGAAACAAATAGGGCTTTAATTTGGGTGGATGGTAGGTGGGGTCAACATGTAAGAGAGAGATAGATATATATATGTATGGATGGCAAAGGGTCCACATGTAAAGGAAATTATCAGAACGATTCAACAGGGAATATATTAATGGCCAAACAACAGATGAGCAAAGAAGGCTGCATGCGCTGCCGACTTGATTTTTGGTGTATGGAAAAGGCACTAGCGAAGATTGTGCCTTGAGTTGACAAAGCATGGATTAGGGAAATAATTAGAGAGAGAGAGGGGATCGAGAGAACAAGCCATATACTCACGTCTTGGATGCTAGACATGAACAAGATCCGAAGCTCTGAGGCGATTTGATGCAAAGAGGTGGCGACTGATGCTTGCAAGGATTGGAGAAGAATTCACAATCAAAATAGAGAATGCACAAGAGCGAGGAACAAGGAACAAGGATCCCAACCGAGATACACATGCACACGTAGCCATCAATAGTGATCGCATGCATGGCCGATGATGAGGCGTGCTAATGTGGCACCAAGGGAGAAGAAACCGGCGCACAGAACCGGCGTAGGTCCAAGGTGGCTCCTGACATGGGATCTCAATGAGTTTTAGCGCAATGGCGGCGCTAGATGCGGCTGCAGCGGGGTCGGTCAGGGTGAGTGCGGCTTGGGCACACGCACAGGATGTGCGGGAGGAAACTGAAGCAGCGGGACTCGGTTGAAGAGAGACGGCGGGCGCTCCGGCGGTGGCTCGACGTTGGTGGCCACGAATCCAAGGCGAGCGCGTCACGGGGATCTCAAGGGCGGCACCAGTGAAGACGAAGAGGCACCGATTCAGCGGCGGTGGGAGCTCTGAGCTTCATCCATGGTGACGGCGACTCAGCTTCAACACCGGCGAGCTCACGCGGCGTGACGAGGACCTCTCTGACGGCGACGCAAAGGGCATCGGAGGCGGCGCCGAAGCACGGATCGGCGGCGCTATTTATAGCCTTGAGGTGCGCTTAGGTCACAACCTGGCGCCAAGGGTGGCGACGCGCCGCCGCCACTACGCGCTGCGGCGCTGGTGACAGTGGGCGGTGGGCGCGGCTAATAGGGTTATCTTGTGAGCTGAAATTTGTGGCGTGTGACGGGATGGTCCGGGTGGAGGCGGCGGCCAAGGCTTGACAAGCGTGGCGGTCTTGTGTTGAGTCAGCGAAAGCGGCAAGGCGTGTCGCAAGCAAGCTACGGAAAGCGACAGAAGCGGTTGGGCCAAAAGAATGAGCGGGCCAGGACGGTAAGCGGTGGGGACGGGCCGGACCGAATGGGAGAGAGGAAGCAATGGGCCGACGGAGGAATTAGGCCCAAGACAAACTGAGATTTAATATTAGTTTTCTTTTTAGAAAATAGCCAAAAAACCAAAAGAGCATTTAGAAATTAGCAAATGCACTCGGAAAAATTCTAGAAAAATCTAGAAAATATATCCAAGCACAAAGAATCCAAATAAAATAGTTTTGATAATAGTTAATGTTGAGCTTAATCATGTTAAATTGTTTTTATTTATGAAAGTTCCAATTAAGCTTTCTTAATTCAAATAAAATTGGTGAAATTTTCCAGGGACCTAAACTACTCAAAAGATTTTTGAAAAGCCAAATTTTGGGACGTTACACCCTATTTTGATGATTTAGGGCTTTTGTTGATTCCTTGGATTTCTATTGAGTTCTTGTGCTGATCTTGCTTGCTGTGACGTGTGGGAATACATCTAAGACCATCTTGTTGATCCTTTACCCACGAGCAAGTTGTAGATCATATTTTGGTCTTTAGCCCGATTTTGAAACTATCTTCCTTGAATTAGAAAAAGGTCAGAAATTTGATGTGGATCTACTCGATCTTTGATTGGAATAGATTCCTGACCTCCTTAGGAAGATATGCTTCAAGTTTCATAGAGTTTGACCGTGTAAATCAAAAGTTGTGCCAATTTTGATTTGGTTCTCGGGCTGTACCAGGAAAATCGATAGTACCGCATCTGTATTGCGGTAATACCGTTGTGCGGTCATACCGCAAGTTGGTCATCGGTTGTACCGATTTCCCAGAGTTTTCAGCACTTCTTTGTGTTTTCTATTGCTATGTTTTTGGGGGTATCGATTGGATTCAAGGCAAATCTTCCACTGTGCTTAAGCATTGATCTTTATAGCTCATAGCTATTGGGTGATTCTGAATTGAATCTGATCAAAGGCGAAAAGATTTTGTTCTCCTATTCAACCCCTCTAGTCGCCTATTTTGGTCCAACAAGTGGTATCAAAGCCAGGTTAGTTCAATCTAGATCTTAACCGATCACTAAACTTTGGCGATGGAGAAGTACTTCACAAAGCCGCATATCTTCGATGGGCTCGACTACGCCTATTGGAAGAATCGCATGTGTGTCTTCCTTCAAAGCGAAGGACAAGCTATATGGGAGGTTGTTTGAGCTCCGCTCGTTTTGCCTGAGATTGCTTCGCCAGCTTCGGTAGCCCTCTTGGCTAACAACAACAAGGCAAAGAACCTCCTATATGCTGGGCTTGGTAGACAGGAGTATGATAGGATTTATCACCTTGAGACCGCGCATGAGATTTGGCACACTCTTGAAACATACAATGAGGGTTCGTCCCAAATCAAGAAAGTACGTCAAATGGTCTTTAAGTGGGAATACAAAAAATTTGAGATACGTCCTGGAGAGACCATTGATAACGTTTTCACCCGCTTCAACAGATGCTCAATCAGCTGAGAGCTGTTGATATTGAGTACTCTCAGTTTGAGAATGTCACCCACCTCTTAGCTACAATCAATACCAAAGAGTGGGAGATGAAGGCCACCGCCATCGAGGAAAATATCAACCTCGCTGATCTTACTTTGGAGTTGCTTTATAGCAATCTCAAAACTCATGAGATCACGAGGGTTGATCAGCCCAAGAAAGAAAATATGGCTTTGGTGGCCGATCCACTCAAGAAAGCTCCTGATGCTTCTTCTGAGTCTTCTTCTGGCTTTTCGCTTGCTTGTTTATCTGCTATTAATGAAGAAGAACTTGAGAGTATCCCTGAGACCGAGCTAGCCCTCTTAGCCAGAAAATTCACAACGGCCTATAACAATGTGAGGAACAGAAAGAGAGGAGGCCCTGTGACATGTTATGAGTGTGGAGAGTTCAACCACATCCGGGCAAACTGCCCCAAGCTGAAAGGGAAGAACACTCACAAGGAGGGAAAGCCAGCTTGGAAGAAGGCTCAAGGAGGGAAGATGTCCAAGTATGATCTTGCCAAGTGATGAAAGCGCTCCTTTGGGTTCTTGCCGCTTTTGGAGAGCAATCCATGAGCGATGTGGACTCTGGGAGCGAGGAGGACAAGGAGGAGGAGCTTCCACAAGACAAGAAGAAAGGGAAGGCCAAGGACTTTACCGGTATGTGCTTCATGGCTGACTCCGTCGACATTGACGACGATGAGGCACTTCCTTCTTATGATGTCCTCTTTGCTAGATGGGATAGAATCTTTGAGCAACTAATGAGCCAGGACAAGGCATTAGAGTTTACCATGGCTAGGAACAAGGATTTAGAGTCACAAGTTGAGAATCTGACATTAGAACTTGCCAATGCTAAAAGTCTTGATTCTGAAGAATGTTCTTCATGCCATGCTTTACATTCTAAATTTGCTAAATTACAATCTGCTCATGATGTTGCTTTACACCAACTTGAAAATGCTAGAACTGAATTAATTGAAGTTAAATCTGCTCCTTGTGAAAAATGCATAGAATCTAGCAAGTTGGTTGCTTCTGACAAGGTTGAGTCTAGCCTTTGCTCTTTCTGCTTAGAATGTGAACATGAAGTTAAGGACATTGTAGAAGCAGTTTGAGCTAGATATGCCAAGCTTAAGGACAGAATTGATAATGCTCCCTATGCTTCATGTGAAGCCCTTAAGCTTGAGGTGGCTATTCATAAGAAGAGACTTGATAAAGCCACTAAAGATAAAACTTGTGAATCATGTATTGATCTTAAAAAGGAGAATGCTTACCTCAAGGACACATTAGAGAAATTTTCTAAAGATAAGAAACAATTAAACATGATTCTTGATCAGTCTAAGACTCCCTATAAAAAGCAAGGGTTAGGATACAACTTTGCCCATGAAAAGTCTAAACCAAATGTCACTCAAGTTTTGGAAAAGGGCTTAGTTGATTTCAAAACCCAACCTGCAAAAACCATTTTCAAATCTGCAAGTTTTGTCCAACCTTTTTTTGAGTCAAAAGGTGCTTCTCCCAGTGGTACCAAGTATCATTGCACCTATTGCAAGAAGAATGGACATTTGGTTGAGTTCTGTTGGTGTAGGTTAAAAAATGCTAAGAAGAATCTTGCTAGAATTTCATCTCATCAACCTAGAGCCTTCGTGAGACATGGTCATTTTCAAAATAAGAAACCTAGGCTAGGATTTGTTTCACATGCTTATCATCATGTTCCTAGACAGAATGCTTCTCATGCTCGTGTCACTATTTCTCATGACAGAACTTTTAATAAGATCAAGGTAGCACTTCTACTTTGCATACTACTTGCAGACGTGTGTCTTAGTACTGGGTTCTCAAGTCATGTTTAACTAACTCCAGTATTGAGACACATCGATCTTTTATGTCTTGATTTTCAGGATTGCCGCGGAAGGGGGAAAAACACGTGGTTCGTCAACTCCGGTTGTTCATGCCACATGACTGGAGACTCAAAATGGTTCACCTCCTTCACGCGGTCGACAGGTGATGACTACATCAGCTTTGGAGATGATACACAAGGGCGAATTGTAGGAACGGGATCGATCAGGGTGAACGACAAGTTCATCCTAAATGATGTTGCTCTTGTGGACAAGCTAAGGTACAATTTGCTTTCTGTCTCCCAGCTTCTTGATGATGGCTATGAGACTAGATTTAAGAAAAATGCTTGTCGTGTGCTTGATTCAGCTGGTGAGCTCATTTTTGGGATTTCTAGAATTGGTAGGATTTTTGGAGCCGACTTTTTTGAATCTCTTGCTGGTTCTCTCACTTGTTTGATTACATCGTCTTCTGAGTTCTAGCTTTGGCACCGTCATTTGGGGCACATTGGTTTTGATCATCTGACGCGAGTTAGCAACCTTGATCTCATAAGAGGTTTGCCCAAACTCAAAGCCCTCAAGGATGCTGTATGTGCGCCCTGTAGGCATGGCAAGCAAGTTGCCGCCTCACACCCATCATTGACTATGGTCATGACTGACGGACCAGGACAGTTACTTCACACGGATACTATTGGTCCTACTAGGGTTCAGTCAGTCGGTGGCAATTGGTATGTTCTTGTCATAGTCGATGATTTTTCGAGATACTCTTGGGTGTTCTTTCTTATTTCGAAGGATGAGGCTTTTGATCATTTTTATGATCTTGTCTTTCGTTTGGCTTCTGAACTTCCTGGTGCCCTGAGAGCAATTCGCAGTGACAATGGGACGGAGTTCAAGAATGCCTCTTTTGCCTCATTTTGTGCAGAGCACGGAATTGAGCATCAGTTCTCTTCTCCACACGTCCCTCAACAAAATGGTATTGTGAAAAAGAAGAACAGAACCCTAGTCGAGATGGCTAGGACGATGCTAGATGAGTATAGCACACCGAGGAGGTTTTGGGCCGAAACTATTGCTACAGCTTGCCATATTTCAAATCGTGTCTTTGTGAGACCTTCTTTGGGCAAGACTTCATATGAGCTTTGTTTTGGTAGAAAACCCTCTGTCTCTCATTTTTGAGTTTTTGGAGCTAAGTGTTTCATTCTCAAGACAGGAAAGCTAGATAAATTTGAGTCTCGGACTTGTGATGGTTTATTTCTGGGTTATCCTACACATTCGAGGGGTTTTCGGGTGTTTAATCTTGAAACTAACGTTGTCGAGGAGACATGCAATGTCACTTTTGATGAGACTAGCCCTGGAGATAGATCAAATATTTCAGGTGACACACGGTGGTGAGAGCATTTTGTGGAAGAAGATGAGGGCGAAGATGATGCTTGTCTTCCACCTGCTGTTGCTGATGCTCCCACTCCAGCTCAAGAACCAGCTGTGACTACTTCACCTTCAGTTGAGGCTCCTGCTGCATCCTCTTCATCAGCAGTACCTGTGGAGGTCGAAGAAATGATGTCTCCCCCATGTGCTCCACTTCACGTTCAGAGGCATCACCCTCCGGGTCAGATGATTGGTCCTCTTTATGAGCGATTCACTCGCTCCAGGTATCACGATTCGAGTCTCTACTCCTATTCTGCATTTGTTGCTTCTTTTGAACCCCGCGATATATCACATGCTTTATCTAATTCTTGCTGGGTCAATGCCATGCATGAGGAGTTAAGAGAACTTTGAGAGAAACAAGGTCTGGAACCTAGTAGAACCTCCTAGTGGTCATAATGTGATAGGAACCCGTTGGGTTTTCAAAAACAAACAAGGTGAGGATAGTTCTGTAGTTAGAAACAAGGCTAGGTTGGTAGCTCAGGGTTTTACTCAAGTTGAGGGGTTAGATTTTGATGAGACCTTCGCCCCTGTTCCTAGATTAGAAGCCATTCGCATTCTGCTTGCATTTGCTGCGTCTAAGGGTTTTAGGCTATATCAGATGGATGTCAAGAGTGCCTTTCTGAATGGTTACATAGAGGAGGAAGTGTATGTTAGGCAACCCCCAGGCTTTGAAAATCCCAAACACTCACAGCATGTTTTCAAGCTATCCAAAGCCTTGTATGGTCTTAAGCAAGCCCCTAGAGCCTGGTATGATAGACTTAAGACCTTCTTGCTTAAGAATAACTTTGAGAAGGGTAAGGTAGACAAGACCTTGTTCATTCTTAGGCATGGCAATGACTTCCTGCTTGTTCAGATTTACGTGGATGATATTATCTTCGGTGATTCTTCTTAAGCTCTTGTTTCCAGTTTTTCTGAGACTATGTCCAGAGAATTTGAGATGAGCATGATGGGAGAACTCAATTATTTTATGGAGCTTCAAATCAAACAATGCAAGGAAGGGATTTTCATCCATCATATGAAGTACACCAAAGATCTGCTCAAGCACTTCGAGATGGGTGACTGCAAGCCGATCGCCACTCCCATGGCGACTTCAACTGCTTTGGGTCCATATGAGGAAGGAGAAGCTGTAGATCAACATGAGTACCGCAGCATGATCGGCTCCCTCTTGTACCTGACAGCTTCAAGACCAGACATACACTTTGCTGTCTGCCTTTGTGCCAGATTCCAGGCGTCTCCGAGGAATTCTCATCGTCAAGCCGTAAAGCGCATTTTCAGGTATGTTCGTTCTACCCTTCAATATAGTATTTAGTATTCTTATTCTTCTTCTTTGTCCATTCGGGGGTTTTCTGATTCTAATTTTGCGGGCTGTCGGCTAGATAGGAAGAGCACCTCAAGCACTTGTCATTTCTTAGGCACTAGTCTTGTCTCTTGGTCTTCTAGGAAGTAGTCCTCTGTTGCACAATCCACTGCAGAAACTGAATACGTAGCTGCCGCTAGTTGCTGTAGTCAGATTCTGTGGATGGTGTCCACTCTTAAGGACTATGGGTTAGCATTTGATAGTGTTCCTCTTTTCTATGATAACACTTCTGCCATTAACATTGCTAAAAACCCTATGCAACACTCTTTGACCAAGCACATTGACATTCGCTATCACTTCCTTAGAGGCCATGTAGAGAAGGGTGATATTGTGCTTCATTTTGTGGAGACTGAGGCTCAGTTGGCTGACATTTTTACTAAGCCTTTAGACCCAACAAGGTTTGCCACCTTGAGAAGCGAGTTAGGGGTAATTTATCCCTATGGATTGGTTTGAGGGGGGAGTTAGTTCTTTTCTGAACTTTCCTTGTTTATCTGATCTTTCCTTGTTCATTTGAACTTTTTGATCTTTTTAGGCTTTTCACTGTTTTGTGCATCTCATTGTATCATATTGCATTCATATGAAAAATCACAAAAAGATGCATTGTAATATAAGCTTTACTGCTTGTCTTTTAATTGATGAAGCTTTGCTTATTACCCTTTTGAGCTTTAGCATTTGAATTCTTGCTCAATATTGTGTCTAGTTCTTTGACTTGCTAGAATTATCATTCTCTTACATGTGTAGCTAAGTCTTTGCTAAATGAGTTAAAACTTTAATACAACTTGAACTGAAAACTACAATTTGTGGATCTTTTAGCTAGTTGCACAATTAGTTATCCTTTTGTGACATTGACCCTGTTAAAATTACTTTGTTAGCTCTAGAATCTAGAATTGAACATCTCTTAAGCTTTTTGTTCCTTTAAATAATCTAAAATTGCTCTTGTAAAAAATGAAAAATCAAATTTCAAAAGTTCTCGTGTGCTTAAATTGTGCCAAACTATTCTCACGAGACTGCTTGTCAAAGACATGAACTTGGAGATAGTTTGATGATCTAGATGATCTCATGGGGATTGCTTGTCAAATGACATGAGCCTCAAGATTTGTCGCCCTGGTTGAAGTTTAGGAAGAAATTGTGGATGGCTTCTAGTCCAGGATCTTCTTTACTAGGATAGACCTTGGTTGAAGCTTAAGAAGAGATTGTGGATGGCTCCTAGTCCAGGATCTTCTTTACTAAGATAAACCTTGGTTGAAGCTTAGGAAGAGTTTGTGGATGGCTCCTAGTCCAGGAACTTCTTCACTAAGATAGACCTTTAATCAACTTCAATATTCGTTGCAAATGAAAACAGTTGAAAAATTGGGCGTTTTTGAGAAAACTTGAGCAAAATGATTCAATTCAGGACTTTTTGCCTCTTGGATGGTCTTTGCTAGCTTCTTGATCTCACAATGACATTCTGACATGGCCATTATCACTTTAGGATACCTATTATTGAACTTGCTAATTTTGAAGCTTTTGCTTAAATTGATAAAATTCATTGCTTCATTTTGAGCTCTCTAGCTTAGCTTTGCTATATATGTCTTAACATGATCTTGCTAGCTGTGTCAGGCTTGATATGTCTTGAGTAATAATAGAAATGCTAGCCTGTTCTTTTGGGTAATCTCCAAAGCTTCTTGTACTAAAAATTAAAAAATACAAAAAAAAATGAAGCCATTCCATTGCATTTCGTGCATGCTCTTTCTTATGCTTCTTCCTCATTTCTGCATTTTTCATCTCTGGATGAGAGGAAGACGTGATACCTTGATGAATCCATTGTCAAAGAGGGAGAAGATTTAGAGAAATGTTGAAAGGGGGAGCTATTTGGAGGAAAAGGGAGAAAAATGGGAAAAATGAAATTTTCTGCAAAAATGGTGATCTTAGTGAGGGGGAGCATTCATTTTGCATTCTTTTGATCTAATTACCATTTCTGAAATTGAATTGCAATTCTTGATACTCACAATGATCAAAGGTTAAATTGAACAATTGTTCTTTCATATGGACCTTAAGTGAGATTTTTGACACTTCTCTGGAATTTGAAGCTTTCATGCCTTCTTTTGCCGTATTCACTTGCTGATACTATTCTGAAGCCAACTTGGTCGTTTTCATTGTATTCTCTTGTCCTTAAACCAAGTTGTGCCTTTGCGTGAAAACGTCAAGTTTTTCTCTTCTCAAACCTCAAATCTACATTTTTGGGAAATTGCCAATGTGTTCATCAAGGGGGAGATTGTGGATGTCATGGGGATGCACTCACGATCTTAGGATGATGAGACAATTGGAAATTGCGTTGAAGGTTTGTCGAAACTGTTGTTTTCAGCAAGTGTTAGGAAAATCGGTAATACCGGAATGTAAGGTGCGGTATTACCGCATAGCGGTATGACCGCAGGATATATGGCGGTACTACCGAATGTGAGCGGTATGGAATTTCTAGAAGGCGTGTTTTCGGATTTGGATTTCTTTGAGGAACAGTATGACCACATGTTGGTTGGTGGTATTACCACAGTCCGGTGTGACCGCACTAGGGCGGCATGGAAATTCTAGAGAAGATGTTTTTGGGAGATTTGGGTTTCTTCGAAGAGCGGTATGACCCTTGATTGTTTTGCAGTACTACATGAGCGGTAATCTGCGGACTTTACTGGTAATACCGTTTCATCTTGAATGTTGTTTTTATTGGAGAATTGAATATGGGTTAGGTCAATTTCATGTTTATCAGTGCATATGTGTTGCATGATGCATGTTTTGGCTAACGTGGGTCAAGTTGTGAAGAACTTGTTCCTGGAATCGATTTCTTCGTCTATTGGTGTGTAGGTTGTTTTGGAGGTCAACAACGGTCAACGGCGAGGATGATCGAAACTATGCTTGAAGAGCTGAGGTTCAAAATGATCAAGGATGCCAGGTGAGATCAATGGACTCCAGCATGGCACAAAATGGACAAAGGTGACCGAACGGGCAGTTCGGTGCGACTGGTTCGATCAAGCGATGAGGGGTCGGTGCAAGTGCCATGGTGGTTCGGTGGGAGCCGAATGGGAGAGACTTGCCGACATGATGAGAGCCATTGATCAACCTACACGTGGCGAAGCATAGGATTGCTACGCGAAGATTGGACTCGGTCTTTGGAGAAGGATCGAGAAGGTGTATTTTGGTAATTTCACATAAATACCGCCTTGGTGACCTTTGGCTAAACCGCGGCGCGGGACGGTGCAAGGAGAAGCAGTTTTGGTCAAGCGAAGATGAAGACGACGCTTTAAAATACGTGCCTGTGTTAAACCCATTTGTGTGTGGGCTTAACGGGTGCCCTAATAGAATATTCTCTAGATGCTAGCCTCCACTATAAATAGGGCTAGGTGCTGGTTGCACTTAGGACCCTTTGGAGCATTTGGCAAAACTCTATTGTGTTTTAGGGTTAGGAGAGGCTAGGGTTTCTAGAGGAGTGGATTAATCGTATGCTCATGTATTGAGTCTTTGTCCTCCCATGTAGTGGCTGTAAGCAAACATCTCTAATCAATCCAAGTAAGTCTTTTTGAGATGAGTCTCTATTTTGTTCTTACTCTTTCCCTATTTTGATGAATTAGGGCTTTTGTTGATTCCTTGGATTTCTATTGAGTTCTTGTGCTGATTTTGCTTGCTGTGACGTGTGGGAATACATCTAAGACCATCTTGTTGATCCTTTACCCACGAGCAAGTTGTAGATCATATTTTGGTCTTTAGCCGGTTTTGAAACTATCTTCATTCAAATAGAAAAAGGTCAGAACTTTGACGTGGATCTACTCGATCTTTGATTGGAATAGGTTCCTGACCTCCTTAGGAAGATATGCTTCAAGTTTCATAGAGTTTGACCGTGTAAATCAAAAGTTGTGCCAATTTTGATTTGGTTCTCAGGCTGTACCAGGAAAATCGGTAGTACCGCATCGTATTCGTGATAATAATACCATCTTGATCATACCGCTAAGTTGGTCGCCGGTAGTACCGATTTCCCAGAGTTTTCAGCACTTCTTTGTGTTTTACATTCTTTGTGTTTTGGGGGTATCGATTGGATTCAAGGCAAATCTTCCACTGTGCTTAAGCATTGATCTTCATAGCTCTCATAGCTATTGGAGTGATTTACGAATTGAATCCAATAAAATGTGAAAAGATTTTATGCTCCTATTCAACCCCCCCCCCCCCTCTAGTCGCTTATTTTGGTCCAACAAATTGCTTCCTTGGAAATTCAGCACACTAGTTACTTATGTTCTTAGGAACTATTTCATTGCAGGTTTTGGTTATTGTAGGTCGTGATGGTGGTGTACTCCGAGAGATATCGAGACATGAATGTTTCCCCTTCAAACATACAGTTCACTTTTTGTGCTACTGGACCTGGTCAATGTTCAATCCTGTTACATTTTTCTTGTAGCAAATGTATGTGGGGAGCACTAACAGTATTATGGACATGCATGGAGCCAGGTGCGTGCGCAAGAGAAAGGGTGCACGCATATATGTAAACTTGGCTAGTGAAGAATAAGATATTTGAATTTGGGGATCATGGTACACTATTTGATAACATACTATCAGTTTATTTTAATTATTGTAGTTTGCGAGACAAAGTTCAAGTGGAGCAATTGCTCCGCTACATTGTAGAAGAGGTACCTGAAGATGCTGAAAAGAAAAGGATATTTAGGTATACAAGGTCAATTGTGTAAAACCATTTGTTGCGATCCCCTAACATGGACTTTATTCATCGCCATGAGTTTCTAGTGTGCATATTTCCTTTTATAGCTTGTGAAATATTTACATGTGAAGTGGATGTCATCATGAAGACATTAGTGGAGGATGAAGATGTATGTTTTATTTTTAGTTTTTTATTGTCATGATTCAATATTGCTTTACCAATACACTATAAAATTTTCTTTTGTAATTGATGAAGTCGTCCTATCGGTGCAGCTCATGGATTTACTTTTCTCCTTCCTGAAACCTGATCACCCTCATGGGACATTGTTGGCAAGTTACTTTGGCAAGCTACTTTTAAGCGATATTAACTTTTAGAAATTTTTGGCCTTGGTCTGGCTGATTAAATGGTAATGTCCTGATTCTTATCCTGACATTTTAAGTGGCCATGATCTTACTGCCTTTTCCAGGTGGTGATTTGCTTGATGCTGAGGAAGACTCTCCCACTTATTAATTATGTGCAGGTTTATGGTCATAGAACCAAACACTTCTAACACTTTTTAGAAACCTAACTTGTGCTTGTAGATGAATTGTACATCCATCTCAGGTTTACAAATGTTGGAGGTTTAAACATTTGTAAAGCCTTTTCCTACATCTCTTTTTTACCCTGTGTATTGTATTTGAATGTTGCACGGGGATATGGGTATCCATGCCATTGGTGTTCTGTAACTATGTATTTGTATATAGTTTGTTGTTTTGTATTGCAGGTGTTGATCCGTTTAATCGGTGTTGTTGAAACTATGTATTCAAGTTATGCAGATTCCATGAAATCGTTACAGGCTATGTTGCTGTGAGAGATCATGCTCTAGGTGCAGTGTCCATAAAAAACTAGGAAGTCGTTTGTGTCACAACTTGCAATATTAATTTGCAGCAATGACACCATAGCACATTATGTATTTCCAAACAATGTTTATATGACATTTGTATCTCATAAAATCAACACAATGTACAGGCTTAGCTGTACACAATATTGGACATGTGTCGTGCATTTGACCGTGTCTTTAAAGAGCACTTGGATGGCGGGTAAGATATTCAACTAGCCTTTTTCTTGATGTGATTTTGTCTTTCATAAATTATGCCATGTGTTGATAAATTGTTATTCTTAGATGTATGGCGAAGATAAACCGACAGTGTTTTTTTCTCATTTGAACGAATGTTTTTTGATAATGTACACCTAATTACTCTGTTTTGTCAGTCGGCCAGGTGGAGATCGGATTTATGGTGTATTTGACCACCAATTACAAGCAGCACTGAAAAAGCTTCCATTTGATAAACATCTTTCTTTGCAAAATGTTCGAAAAGTCATTTCAGAGGCTGATGGTTACCAACCCCACTTGATTGCCCCTGAGCAAGGTTACAGAAGGCTTATAGATAGTTCACTGAGTTACTTTAGGGGTCCAGCTGAAGCTTTAGTTGATGCGGTATGACATTTCATCCATGGCTCCTTTACAATTTTCTCTTGGGAAGTTATATCAATTTAAGCTGTCATATCATGAGGATCGAGCATTTTCAGCGTTGCTTTTGCCGTCACTGTTGATATGGTGACCATTAAATACTATATCCCACATTTTTTGTCGTTTAATGCTAAATAGAAATACAATTAAGGAACTTGAGGAGGAATTTTTAAATACATGACGTTTGACTAAGTGTGCAGTCAAATTTATCTAACTTTGACTAATAATATATGAAAAACTATTTAGATTGATCATGAGTGAATAGTATCATTAGATTTGTCATGATAAATATTTTCATAATATAATAATTGTGTAATTTTTACTAACAAAATCATATGAAAAGTAATAGTCAAAGTTATATAAGTTTGACCGCACGTTTAGTCAAATGTCATGTATTTAAAGGAGTACTGATTTATGCGATATTGAAACTGTATTTAGTGTAAAACATATTTGGTGATTTAACTGTGTAATAAAGTAGTTAGTTTTTGAAATTATTCTCTTTCAATGGATTGTGTACATCTTTGTTTCTGACTTTCAGTTAATAACGCAACACCCACTGCCTTGTTCCAATTGAAAAGCTTACTTGGCTAACCATAATCTTATATAAAATAACCTCTGGCATGGCACCTGAGGATGTTATTGATTGATGGAATTCTTATGCTGCACTAACTTAAAATGCCAATCAGTAAAGCTAAGTGTTTCCCTCATTTGTCCTTATTGTGTTAAACAGGAAAAACTGAAAGAGAAAAAGCCAACTATGATAGAAGCACTGAGTCTGGCTGTATTACTCTTCTTGATGCGATCGAAGGTTAGTGTTTTTTTTTGGATTGCAGCTGTATTTTTTATGTCGGTATCTGTCACATTGTGATGGTTAGCCTGTTGTCTGAAAATTGTGAGTTTTGACATGCTTGTTTAGTCTGCAGTAGGCCAGTATGTAATTGGCAGCATACTTTGTTTAAAAGTAATGGAGACAGACACGAAAAGTGAAAATGAAAGTGTTTTAACTTTTAAAGTAACATCTTTTTGTGCTTGAAGTTGCACAAGGATTATGAAACACCTGCAAAAAAATTCAAAATTTAAAATTCAATTTGAGTTCAAGTTTGAGTTTCGTTTTCAAATCCAAATCATCAATTTCAGCAAAATTCGGCCAATTCAAAATCCAAAACCCTAATCCGCCTTCCCCCTTTCCCTTCCCGCTTTCCCTCCCGGCCGCACCTTCACCCATCGCCGCCTTTGCCCTCGCGGATCATCCAGTAAGCCGCCTCCACCAAGACACACACGCTGGCGTCGCCGGGAGCCCGGCCACTACCGCTTTGGCCGCCCGTACCAACCGCAGCAGACGCCGCCACCTCGCCTCTACCTGCTTTGCCACCTGCGCGTCCACCTGCCACCCAGCGCCCAGTGGTGGCGGCGCCACCTCGGGCTGCGCCGGTGAGGGGGCCACCACCTTCTCGCCTCGACCCCCGCACCTCCCGTATCGCCGCCTGACCCGCCAACACCGCCCAAGCTACCTCGCCCTACCACCTCACCCCCCCTGCTGCGCGCCATGCACGCCACCAGACCTCCCATCTCCTCACCGCCTTGCGAGGCTATAAACCGCCCGCTCGGCCTCCTCAACCCGCACCAACCCAACCCTTCCCCTCCCTTCGTCCCCGACGCCGGTAAGTCGCCCGCCGCCTCGGTTCCCCTCCCGGTAAGAACAAACCCCACCCCCATGCAAATCCCAACCACCCGAAGCAAACCCAAAACCCCAGAGCCCCTCCCCTACCCTCTCCGGCCCCGGCGCCGCCGGATCTGAGCCGGCGCCGCCACTCCCTCGCCGCCACCCCAAAACCCGACGCCAAAAACCCACGCACACCCAAAAACCCTAGGGTTCAGAGGACCTACTGGGCGAGCTCTCGCTGCCTCCCTCTCCCCCATCCGCTGCTGGTGTGCCGTCGTAAATGGCGGTCGCCCGCCGCATCCCGCGCCGCTCGAAGCCGCCTCCCGCTCGCTTCCGCCAGCGCATGGCGCTGGCTCTTGCCGGCGCCCGCGCGCCCTAGCGCTTTTGGCAGCAGCGTGTCTTGGGCCGTGGGCCGATTCGGCCTGGGCTCAGCCCATTTCTTTTAAGGCCGCCTGAGTAAAGCCGTTCTTTGTTTAAAAAGACTATTCGACCCATTATTGTTCACTTAATTCGCCTTTTCTTTGTTCCTTGCACGATAATTTCATTTACTGTTCATCCAAAACAAATTAGAAAATAGAAATTCCTTTATACACTATTCATTAGCCAAAAACAGTAAACCCTAGCCACAGTCCAATTCAGCTAAACACAAATATTTCTATTCGCTGATCCATTGTAGGTGTATGAATAGTATTTTAATACTATTCATTATCCGCAATTTTACGAAACCCTAATTTGACATTATATGTCAATTTCGATCGTCTTGAGCCCAGAAAACACATTGTTGACTCCATTCAGGTATACCAAGCTCCAAATAAATATTCCCACCTTCCTTTAGATTTCTTTAATCCTTTACAATATTTTTGTTGTAGTTGGATCCGAATCTCAAACTCCATCCAGTCCAATCAAGCACCGGATAAATTCCCACCATCCCGCACCACCCTCCCTTTAAGTTTCTGTTTGGTTTTATTTACTTGCTTGTCGTTTCCAGCTCATTCCTTGTTGAGCTAGTTTTTACTTGGTTTCTTTTTATTGCTTTGCTTCTCGTTAGGTTACGATCTAGACGATCAGACTCCAGAAGACGCCGGACAAGACCAGCATCAACAGGACTTTGTGCAAGAAGACAAGTCGCATTCCTTGATCATTTTGAACCCACATGTCATATATTTATATTGTTACTTCCATTATTATATTTGAGCCAATTACTTTAATTACTGAAATAATACTTTTGAATGACATGATAATTAGATAAATCCTATAACCCCACATACAAACCTACCCAGCACTTGTAGGCCATATTCACCTTGACAAGTTCACATAAAATGTTATCTATATAGTAGCTTTGTCACTCAAAATTGTGATCATCAATCAAAAGCGATATTGGCGATTAGCCAATGGTTTTGAGTGGAGAGTTGAGGTTGTGTCCATAATGTTGGACAACCCAATATACTTAGTAAAGTGAGTCATCAATGAGATCAGCGAGTGGACAACCACGAGTTGGTGTTGGTCCATTTCCTCATTGGATGACAAGTAAGGACAAGAACCTTGTGCCAAATGTGAACCTGAAAACCGCTCAACCACATGCGTGGTCATTACTCCCTAGCTTAGTACTTTGCTCTTCCAATTGAATATCTGCAATATCAAAGGCGAGACAGGTGGGCCTATAGGGACCCTCATTGGTCTCATAGCAGTATGGACCCGTCAAACATCGGGCACAAATTCCACTATTGGCGGTGGTCTCCGAGGTTTGTATGGATTTATACCTAGGGTAGAGGCTAAAAAGGTTGAGCGGTGAAAAGGCTTTGTTATCTCATTTCGATCACGCTAAAGTGTTGCGTGTATATTGCATGACAAAGTCGAGCATGAGATATCTTGTGGGTAAAGTTGGGCAACTCTGCAGAGTAAAAATCAATGTTATTGAATCTGCAGGTGCTTAGGTTAATGAAGGCGTGTTAATGGGTGATTCGATTACATGAGGCATAAGTAGAGTTTGGAGATGGTAAGTTGGTAATTGTGGTTTGTTGAGAAACCCCTGATGTTATTATGTATTATCGTTTTACTGTTTTGTAAACTGCTTTAAACTACAAATTGCATCCACATATGCCTGTTAAGGTAAAACCTAACTATCCTTTGAACTCCTTGCATGTAATTATTTAGCTTTTCCATGTGGCTTGTTGAGTACGGTAGTTGTACTCATTCTTGCATAATCTGCAAACAATCTCTGAAGAAACACAGGAAAATGCACGAGGATCCGGTTGAACAAGATTTTGGTGGACCCACGGTTGGCAACAACTCATTACTAGGTCTCGGCCGCACTCAAGTGTGCTGTGGTTAGAAGTTCTTTTGTCTTGTATTATATTAACTTTGGGCTTGGATGCCGTGTCATTGTCAAACTGGTACATTAAGCCTTAATCTTATGTAATAAAAGGTTGGCTTTTGTTGAAATCAAAGCTTGCTTGAGACATCGCTACTTTTGCAACCGCACATTTTGGGCGGTTGTGAAGAGTTAACGTTCGAATTTGGGGCGTTCTGATTATGTGCCTATCTCGTATGGAGGTGAATAACCATTTTTAGTTTCTTGCTGGGATTTCTCTTGTTGTATTTATTGTTATGTATCGCATTTATCTTTATTTTCTATTGTTAGTGCTTGAATGATGGCACCCAGTATGAGGATGCTTCATTTTCGCTTTTTCACGTAGTCTGTGAGCTTCTCTTCTAAGGCTCAATATTCTCTAGTTGTCTTGTCTTTGCGCTATGGAACCTAGTTTGTTAAAAAATTTACCAATTCAAAGAAGATTCCATTGTTATGGCTCCAAAAAAGATGCTTTTCGAGTTGTTATTATGTCCAAAATAGAAAAAAAAAGTGCTTTGAAAAGCCACCACATTACCCTAAGCTTAAGGATTGCAAGTTTTTACCACCACGTTTATCATAATAACATCTTTTCATGGCTAATGGTTAAAATGCTTGTACCGGTGTACCTTGATATAGCAATGACAAACCAACCATGATTATTACGTGTTTGTACAGATCTGAGATAGCTCATCAATGAGGAGATCATTGCAAGCATGCTCGATGGAAAGAAATCCATCGAGCGTTGGTTAGTATATTTTTCCGCTCTTTGATGTGCATACCATGTCGAGTTTCTAATCTTTAAATTTGGCCACCATGTTCATATTTGAGGGTTTCTTTTTCTTGTTTTAAGGCCACTACTAATAAATCTGGACCAACAAAATCGCCATTGAAAAAAGCAGATGGTGGACCCACGGTCAAAGGCCTCTCTTTGCTTACTGTCAAATTTCTAACATTGGGGATTTTGTCGGCATCAATCAGTAATCCTTAAAGATTTGAGTACTTCTTGAGGAGATGAGAGTCATTACATTATCACTTGAACTTACGGTTATCAAGTTGAATAAAATTACATTGAATTCTTGTATCCAAGACTTCTTCCTTTTATGTGCTAGTGTTACTTAATCGTTTGATATATTTTGATCTCTCACCGAGAAGAGTTAGTATTTCTGAATCTTTTCCTGTTCTTGATTGTATCATGTCTTAGTCCAATTCATGAAGTTACATGAATCCTAAGTAGATGATCAATTGGTATCCTCTCTGGTATTTCTATGTAATATATCTACCAGAAACCGTTTATTTCCCGAGTGTTAGCCCGGAAACACTCAGGAACAACCTACTATTCCCGAGTGTCAGCACGAAAACACTTGGGAACAATCTACTATTCCCGAGTGTCAGCATGAAAACACTCGGGAAAAACCTAATATTCCCTAGTGTCCTTGGTTGATATACACTCGGGAAAGTATTCTGTTTCGGTGAGCGACCCGTTGTGCAAGCTATTCTCTCGAGTGTTTTATGTTTCCCAAGTGTAATATAAAACACTCGGGAAAGTTATGTTTCCTGAGTGTAACTCTTGGGAACACTTGGGAAACCAGTTTTTCCCCGACTAAACGATCCCGAGTAGTTTTTCCCGACGGCAGACATTTAGGAATTTATTTTCCGAGTGTTTTTTGGACTTTCCTGAGTGTTTCGGACACTCAGGAAAGTGGCAGATTCTGGTAGTGGGAGGCCAACATGCGCACATGTTTTAATTCATAACTCAAGACTTGATTTACATGGCCGAAGGCCTTAATCTTATATATTACTCACGTACTAAAACTAAAACTAAAACTCTCGCACGTACACATCCAAAACCGACTAAGCTATCTTGACCTGGACATTACGTTACATGCATGCAGGTCGGATTCTAAAGAAGGAATAATCCTTACTTTCCTACTATGTGATTTATGGTTTAATTAATCTAGACATGCCATATGTTTGCATGCCAGTGGGCCTCATCCTAGTGCTCGTAAGAAAAGAAATGCACACGGACATTTCTTCAAGGCGCTAGCAATCAGCTCTTGCTTCCTGATTTTGTGGAATTTTTGTTAGTGTCCCTTCCTTTTATCTGCTGATATTTTCTTATCTCCTTGGGTCCACGTACAACAAGAAAACCAATCAAAAATTATCTCACGTTCCTTGTATAGCTCTTTCCAAATATCTTGCTTAGGAGTAGTTGACATAAAATAATAACCAGACTTCTCACGCCATCCAAATTCCATCTCGACTCCTCTCGGGTCCCAAACACATGCATTCATATGCCACTACTACACAAAACTTTATCACAGACGGTTGGAAACCGTCATTACAGACGATTTTTGAACCGTTTGAATTTGTATGTCTGTGATAACAGACGGTTATCCTGAGCGGTTTCGAACCGTGCGTGATAAGGTACAACATGAGCGGTTTTATATCAAACTGCTCAGTGAAGGCCTACTATCGTGAGCGACTTCCACAAGAACCGTCGTGATATGTAGCTATCACGAGCGGTTCTATTTACAAACCGTCGTGATATCGAATATCACGACGGTTTGTAAATAGAACCGTCTGTGATAGCTACATATCACGAGACGGTTCTTGGTGGAAGTCGTCTGTGATAGTAGGACTTCCTGACGATTTCAACTAAAAACCGTCTCAGGATAAAGAAACCTTCACAGACGGTTTATACAAAAAAAACCGTCTATGATAGTTATTTAACCCTAACTAAATTTTTTTTTATTTTCAGCTAGCCTCGGGAATTGCTAGCCATGCCCTCTGAAAACAAGCAGGTAGAAAATAGATATATCACAGATGAATTGATTGTTGACAACTCAAAGTGATCATTTACAACTCAAAATCAATTACAAAAGAATATGTTCAACTATTATCGCTAGAGTTACAATTGAATTACAACTACTCAAAGTGAATTACAATTTAATCAATTGTTTGAAGGTGGTTCAGAGGTGTCGGCGGAGTGAAACTCTCCGTCGGCGTTAACGATCTCAATCTTGATGAAGCTGCAGAGTGCCCTCGAACCTCGAGATCTCTCTCTACGCAGTGCATCTAAATCTATATTCAAGCCACATAAGCTAGCAGTGAGTAAAGTAGTAAGCATATATATTTAAATTTATAATTAGAAAATAATTATTACGAGATTGGCAAACCTCGGGATCCTTGACTTAGCACTCATGATTTCTTTGCATATGATGGCAAGCGTAGAATGCACATAGGTATCTTGTTTTTCTTTGGTGCCTTTGCAAAAATAGAATTACATATATAGGTATAGTCAATTCGAGGCGCATTATTACGAAGTATAATATAGGATTATTGTGTTGTAGCGTGTACCGGAAATCGCGTCCTGTGCTCCAGTGTAGCACTCGATCCCTTGTATGACCCTCCATCGGCAACATAGGCGATGAACGACCTATATGATTCTAAAAAGTTATCCTCGGCCATTTCAAACGAAGGAAGACTACAATAGAGTTATGTATATAGGAAATGAGCATACCTGTCGAGTATTCCTTTCAGAAGGGTGAAGTCATGGGTTTTATTGAGTAGGGAATCAAGGTATATTACATTGTTCCTCTTTGGTATAATGACTAAAAGGATCCAGTGGTACCTACTCATGTATGTCGCTATAGTCATTAAACCTAAGTTTGTGCTGCGTATAAAGTACAAATAAAATTTGTATACCAAGTAGTGGAGCACTTACTTCTGGTTGTAGGGCACCATTATGTAGTCCTTGTTATCCTGAGCAAGCAATCCCGTCGTTATGTATTTCTCGATGAAGGATGCATCTTCGTTGATGGTTTGCTCAGAGACCACGTGTGGGTCGAGGAAACCCACCGGTTCTCGCTATACCCGTGCATTTTGCATCATGTATCTATACATAAGCAATAAGTTGTGATATTTATCAGTATTATGTGAATATAGAGCTTGATTGTACACACTTACAGTGTCCAGCATCGTAGAAGCGAGGCGTTGAGGGCATCGAGGTTGAATAGGTTGAATAAGTCATTGAAGACCACGACGAAGTGGCCCGGCTCGTGGAAGAAATGCTCATCCGTGTATCTGACGGTGATTCTAGTATCGCACCCCTTCTCTTTGGTCTTCCGCATGTACCAGACATGCAAAGCCTGACAACCTACTCTAGCGCAGGTTAATACTGTGTCAGGGCCAATAGACTTCCGAGAGAGTATTTGTAGGGCTTGGGAGGCGCCTTAATGTTCTTCAATTTTGATCTGGCCTTAACGACTGGCCCGCTACACGTCTTCTTGTGAGGCGACTCGAGAACCAATATGGCGGCACGCTTTTCTTGTTCCTTCGGCGTCTTCTCCACGGGAACCAATATGGCGACACGCTTTTCTTGTTCCCGGTGTATTCTCCACGGGAACCGATGAGGCTGCTTTCTAAAGCGAAGGTTGAGGTGGAGTCATCGAGGGTCCTGTTGGAGAGGCATGGTCGTGTTGAGATCGCGGCACTGCAAGGTCCAGGGCAATATCCTTCTTGGGCCACTGGATAAAAGTGTACACGGCATCCCCTAGTGTTCTGATGTCTCCGTTCGGCCAAATCTCCAGCAAGACGGCCATGAAATTGTCATGTACCATGTCCACCTGGACCCTGGCGTAACCTCGCCATTTGGATACCGTCTTTGACTTGTCCTTTCACGGTATGAATACACCATCCCTTGATCTCAATAGAAATTGACCCAACCATCCTCACTTGGAGCTTGTAGGGCGTCGGCTCCTACAAAATGATACGCAATTAGCTAAGGCATCCTATGGGTCTATCTTTGGAGCATTCCAGAGATGTACATTACTTTGATGTCGTCGATAGGTAATTGGACGTAATCATGTTTAGAATTTAGCGTGGACGCGACGCTACTCCGATGTCGAGGAGGATTGGCTCCCAAAACAACGGGGGCAGCTTGCGACTGGCTGAGGAGTTGATTCATTTGATCCTACAATCTTGTTATCTGTCCTTAAAATTTTGTAGTAAGACTCACATTAAGCACCTGTTCCAACTGGGCGTCGTGCTCAGCCTTGGATCTCTTCCTACTCCTATACGTGTCGGAGTCGTGTCGGAATCCATCCCTCCAAGGTACATAAACCCCAATGCCTCGTGTGCAACTTTGGGTGCTCCTTGTTTCCCGGGGTCATAGATAGTAGATCCTTCTCCTGTCTACTTTGAAGGAGCCTTGGGAAGTCAATACTTGCTGCAAGAGGTCATCATGTTATTATAGACACTATGAAGTTATGGACTTATTAACAACTACGTAGTTCGACATATTTACCAGACGTTGGGACACTGTCTCGTCTGCCGGGTTTGTGAAAGAGATGTCGCCCAAAGACGAGACTGATGCCCTCGCTCTTAACCAGGTTTTAGCGCGCTCGTCTTCGATCTCAGCAAATAGTCCGGTTGCATTCTCGTCCTCCACCACCCATTCCGTGGCTTTACCCGCGTACCCAGCGGTGCCGAGTTTGTGGGGGTGAGTGTTTTGTGCCTGGAGAGCCTTGTGGGCCGCACTTTGCTCCTGAAATTCGGCCGTCGTCTTCATCCGCACAAAGGCGTCCCATATATCCTGCGACAAGATTTTATACTTCGTGATGGGAGTCCGACCCGTGTTCACGTACTTCGTGACAAGCGTGCTCTTGAAGGTCCTCCACGCATGTCCCATCGTGAGCAATGCCTGCCAGCGCACGCGTGCCTAGTCTTCTTCTGGGATAATGAATGATCCTGAAATTTCAGTCCACAGCTGGTCTCTCTGTACATCCGTTAGAGACTTCCAGATTGGTGTGGTGATGGGGACCCGTTCCCTTGCAAGTATCCCGCAGATGGTCCGGAATCTCGCCGTCGCTTTCTTGGGACTCAGAGGGACCCCAACGTCACTGAACTCCGTGAGAGTCATTCGCCCATGAGCAATTTTGATATTCCTCGCCATCTAAACTACGTACCACTTTGCTCGGAGATCCAAACGCATTCGGTGGCGTCGATGATGGCGGCGAAGACGGTGCCTCTCGCCATCTCGCTTACTTGCTATCTATATAAGTTACATCTGGAATGAACTAAAATTTCATCATTCAAAAGCGGTGAGAGTTTAAATAAAATGGATTGCAAGTTGATATCCACTAGGTATTTTTTAAGATAATTTCTCTTGGAAACATATTTTATCTGAGAAAAAATAGAAGTTGCCCAACACTACTACGAAAAAGGCCTTTCTGACGGTTCAAAACGCCATCACAGGCGGTTCCGTGGCCAAATGCGAGTTTATGGGTCGAGAATGCTAATGGTCATCACAGGCGGTTCTCGAACCGTCATGTAATACATACTATCAGCGACGGTGCAGCAGATGCAACCGTCGTGATAGTCGACTAGCGCGAGCGATGCAGTAGCTAAAACCGTGCGTGATAATCGACTACCACGAGCGATGCGTAGATAAAACCAAATGCGTGATATTTCGACTACCACGCACGGTCGTAGATAAAACCGTGCGTGATGATCGACTACCACAGGCGATGCGTAGATAAAACCGTGCGTGATATTCGACTACCACAGACGGTCGTAGATAAAACCGTGCGTGATAGTGACTACGCAGGCGGTCCGTATATGAAACCGCTGCGTGATAGTTCACTATCACGAGCGGTTTCATATACGCATCGTTCGCGTAGTCGATCATCACTGAGCGGTTTCATCTACTGACGATGCGGTAAGTCGACTATCATGCAGCGGTTTCATCTGACTGCATCATTCGTGGGTAGTCTTTGCATTGCTTAATCTATTTACGTTTATTGGCTAGCCTCAGAAATGCTAGTCATGCCCTCTGAAACAAGCACATCCAATTCTCATTCATTTCGAAGCACATCAAAATTGCATTCATTTAGAAACAAGCACACATCCAATTCACAAATCAATTAACTAAAATTAACCATTAATGTACATTAATTTACACACATGTACCATTATGTTCAATCTATCTCAATCAAGTTCAATACGCTACACCGTGGAAACTCCCATTTGGATTTATGACACGTCTGCTAGGGAATGCCGCAAGGTGTGATCGAATTTTTATGAGCTCGCTCTGTTCCAACGCATTCAATGATGTTTGCAACTTTGTCGATATGAAGGTTAAATTAGGGCTTATATAAATTGGTAAGTATATATGAAATAATTGTTGAAAGATTGACAAACCCGAGGATCATTGGTGATCGCGAAAGCGAGTAGTTGCATGTTGTGGCAAACATAGTATCCACAGACGCTATGCCCGTATTCTTTGGTGGCACTGCAAAAATAGAATTGGTTAGTTCAAGAGGCATTGCTACGAAGTGTTATATAGGATTAATGTGTACTAGCTAGCAAGTACCGGGAATGTTTGATCATGTTGCAGCGTCCTTCCTTGATATTCCATCCTCTAGCATGTAACACGCCGAACACCCCACGTGACTCCAAGAAGTTAGCCTTAGCCATTGCAAAGGAAGGAAAGACTACAATAGAGTTTCTATGGAGGAAATGTGTTTACGATGATTAAACTCCTGATAGTGTGAAGTTGTGGTGGCCCTCTGAGGGAATCTAGGTATATTACGATTTCCATTTTGGTATAATTACAATTAGAATCCAATGGAACCTACACAGGTATGTCAGCATGGTCATTAAACCTAAGTTCGTGTTGCTTATAAAGTACAAATCAACATTAAGTATAGCCAGAGTGCAACACTACTTACTACGGTTGTAGGGAAAAAGTATGAATTCCTTGTTGCGGTGAGCCATGAAAAAATCTATAACGTAATTCTCGGCGAATGTTGCATTCGCCGTGATGCTTTGCTCGGAGACAACGTGTGGGTCGAGGAAACCTACCGGTGATTTCCTTCTTTCGCTTCACAGGATCATGTATCTATTATACAAAAGCTAGGAGTTATTTATAACATTTATCGATATTACACTTAACATTGACCGTGATTGTACACACTTACGATTGTCAAAGATCGTATGATTGAGGCGCCGAGCTCGTCGAGGTTGAAGAGATAGAACAAGTCGTCGAAGGTCACCGTGAAGACGGCGCCTTGATACACGTGGTTAAAATGATGCTCCTTGAACTTGACGGTGACACCCGAGCATCGTTGATCAACCGCTTGTTGGACTGCTCCATGTACCATGCATGCAATTCCGTGCAATCCGGTCCTAGGGTAGGGCCGTTTAACTTCTCGAACAACGGCTCGCCTGGCTTGTATTTCCGCCAACGGCAAGAAGGGATATCGAGAAGACTCGATCGTCTTCGATTTGCCCTTGCCTTCTTGCCTCGCTTTGTATAGGTCGACTTCACAAGAGTCGATTGAGCACGAGTGTAGATGCATGTGATGCAGCGGGCCCTTGCCATGTCAGTGCAGGTAGCTTCGGTGCAGTCAAGTCCCGTGGACTTGATGCCGTTGCAGGACATTCCCGTGAAGTTGACACCGAGCGGTAGCTCGAGCAGATGTCCTCCTTGGGCCTTTGGATGAATGTTCCAACGGCTTGCCCTAGAGTCATGACCTCATCGCTTGGGGAATTTTCAGCGGGACGGCCTCGAAATTGGCACAAACACCGCCCACATTCACTTTTGCGAAACACGGAGCTAGATTTGCACCGTGCACCAAAGCTCCGACATCGATGGATACACGCCCCAAGCAAGATATAGGGCAACAGAGACATATCTCACTTGGAGCTTGCACTTCAGAGCCACCCACGCATATAACGGTACAAAATTAGCTACTCCAACAGCTTATGAATGGATTGAGCATTCGAGAGATAATAATTATTACCGGATGTCATCGACGGAAAATCTGTCATCACCTATTGTGGTAGGGTTAGGGTTGACGCCACTACTCGGATGTTTGGGGGGCTAGCTAGCGGTATAGTAGAGGCGGGGGCTTCCAACCGACTTGGCATTTGCAATCCCTAATCCTTTCCTCAAAAGTCTCTTGTCGCTTTTGCTCGAACGCACGAATCCTTTCCTCAAAGGATTGATCGACTTTTTCACCGCCTCCGCCCGATTTTTTCAAAGTGAGCTCATCTCCGAGGGATGCACGAAGATCCTCTCGTAGCTTTGCATCGTGCTCGGCTTTGGCTCTCCTCCTACTCCTCAGCACGATCCTCGTCCGCTTGGAACCATTGTTCCTATGTGACAAAAACACCGGCGCCTCTCATGCGTAATCCGGATGCTCATCTTTGCTTCCTAGGGCCGCAGAGAGTATATCTTCTCCCTATCCGCTCGAATGAGCCTTGGGAAGATTGTGCACTCGGCGTTATCGCAATATAGCCCGACATGTCATTTCACTTCCTATGAAGTTATGGAGTAATTACAAACTAGGTAGTTCGATATCTTACCAGCGCTGGGACACTTCACGGTCTTCGGGTTTGGAAAGTACACTTCAGAGGCGAATAGCTAACTCGCAAATAACCACCGTCGGGCCAAGACATCGCTGATCTCGAAATAGCAGGAGAGATTCAAACCGCTTGTTCGCTTGTTCTCGATCCCTCCATATCGGGCTTTACCCGCATACCAGCCGTGCCGAGTCCGTGGGGGTGCTTGTTTTTGCTCGAGGGTCGCAGCGCCGACTTTCACTCTTAAATTCATCTCGTCTTCTTCGCCACAAACTCGCCCAGACTCTTCCAATAATAGATACTTGTGGAAGGGCGGCAGATCCTTCTCCACGTAGTTCTTGACAAGCGTGTCTTGAAGTTCTTCCACGCTTTGCACGCTTGTAGCAGCGCTGTCGTCGACGGAGTCCGTGAGTTCTACCAGGGATCTCGAACGATGCAAGAATTTCCGTCAAGACAGATTTTCAATGGTCCGCACCACCTTCCACGAATCGTAGGTGATCTTGACCCGCTCGTGCAACTATTCCGACCATTCTCCGGAATCGCGGCGCTTTCGGCGAGGATTGATAGGGTCCTGCATCGATCGACTCCGTGATGGTAAATCGCCCGTGGGCCTTTTCGATATTCCTCTTCTTCCGCGGTTGGATATTGTTCCAGAGGATGGTGCATCATCGACACATGAGGCGGCAACGACTCGTAATGAGCGGAAGACATCTTCACAAGAAATAGAACATCATGTGAACAAATGAAATCAAGATAAAGCTAAGATTTAACATTTTGATATTGCTATCGATGTAGAGTAAGCATTCCAATTAGAGCTCAAGTACAAACCCGATTATCAAAACAATTTCAAGACAAGACTATTATCATCACAGAGCATTCATCTCAAGCCCAACACACCACATTGCAATGTATTCCAAAGAGCGAGATCAAAACAAATACCATATGAATAATCGACTAGAGCAAATACAAATTCCTAAAACAAGTACAATTATCACGAAGGACCATGACAGATTATTGATAGAAATAGTTAGGAAAGGGGCATGGGGTCGATCGGTAACTTCGGCATTGGTTACCTTTGGCGCCGAGGAGAAGGACGAGCAGGAGCAAGACGAGAGCAAAGCAGGCGGCGAAGGGGAGGCGCCACTGGCTCGGGGGAGGGGGAGGAGGCGGCGGCTTGCGGGTCAGAGGAGGAGGCTCGGCGGGGCTCGGGGAGGCGCCACGGGCTGGAGGAGGAGGCGTCGCGACAGGATTGGGGAGGAATAGCGCCGGGCTCGAGGAGGCGGCGCCGAGGACGGTGGCGACGGGCTCGGGGAGGAGGAGCGAGAGGAGTTGAGAAACTTAATCGCTTGAGAGTGGCGGGCGGCAAACCCTAGCTAGAGTCCGAATGTAAATAGGGATGGACATCATGCGGTTCTAAATTAGAACCGCTCAGGATATTACTATCACTGACCGGTTCTAACATAGAACCGCTCGTGATATGATGATATCATGCGAGCGGTTTTAATAAACAACCGCTCGTGATATTGATGAATCATGCACGGTTTTAATAAACAACCGCTCGTGATATGATTTATCACGAGCGGTTCTAATTTAGAACCGCTCGTGATAGGTAATATGCATTGACGGTTCTAAGTTAGAACCGCTCGTGATATATGATGTATCACGACGGTGTTAATAAACAACCGCTCGTGATACATGTGAGACGGTGCGTAGTTCAAACCGCTCGTGATATTATTTTGTATTGGTTAATATCTAGATCGTTACGCTTATTGGCTAGCCTCAGAAATGCTAGCCATGCCCTCTCAAACAAGCGTAAAAGACAACAATGTATATCCAATTCACATTCATTTGAGAAACAATCACATCCATTTCACAAGACAAATCTCAATTAATTAACTCAAATGAACTAAAATTAACCATGATCATCGTAATGTATATAGTACATATACACACATTGTTCAATTAATCTTTAAAAATTAGCCCTTCATGATGATCGACGCGTATGTAGCTAGTTTCGTCATGTTCTTCTTCCTCGACCCTTATGCCGCTTCCAAAGGAGGCAACTCGTCAAATTGATTGTATTCTTCCTCGCCCACTACATTCTCAACTCCGACAATCCTCCTTTTTCCATGAAGAACTACGTGGCGCTTCTTATTTGCCGGTCGGTAACATAGAAGACTTGAACAACTTGGTTAGCCAAGACGAACGGTTCGCCTTTGTATCCGACACGCTCGAGGTCCACGGTAGTGACGCCTGTATTTGTCGACCTTCACCTGTGGGAGATGGACCCAACGGCACCGAAATAGGGGGATCTTGAAAAGCACGTAGTCGAGCTCCCATATCTCCTCTATTTGCCCATAGTAGGAGCTCCTCAGCCCATCGGTACTGAATGCATCTATGCGGACACCGCTGTTCTGGTTAGTGCTTTGTGTACCCATTTATGTCGTATCCTCGCCATGTTACAACTGTAAATGTTGGCCCTTTTGCCAACCATGTCAGCATATCACTTGACGAGCTCCTAGCAAGTCGCTCCTTCAACCATTGGTTGAACCGTCTGTTGTGTTGTCTCGTGATCCAAACATCTGGCCGCAGCGGATTCTGTTGCCGAAGCACGTCCTTGTGCTGGTCGATATACGGGGACACTTCAGTCATGTGTTGCAAGACAGTGAAATGGGCTTGAGCATACGCATCCATATTTGGAGTGATTGCTTTCCTTCCGATGGTCCCGATACCCTCGAGCCTCCCCTCATGGCGAGATCGAGGCACACCTATCGGTTCGACCTGAGCCATGTAATCGAGGCAGAACTCAATGACCTCTTCAGTTGCATAACCTTCGACGATGTTGCCCTCGCCGAGATCGATTTCGTACATATGACTTGAGAATTCTATGAACCTCTCGAACGGGTACATGCTACGAGGAACACGGCCCGACATCTTTATCTCCTCACAATATGAACAATGAGATGGACCATGATATCGAAAAACGACGGAGGGAAATACATCTCAAGATCACATAGTGTCGTCACCACCTCGCCCCGCAGAGCATCTAGTCCTTCGAGATCGATGACCTTCTCGAGCAATTGTGTTAAAAAAATAACACAAACCTCATGATTGTCTCTGACCTTGATCGCAAAATACTTCTAATTGCAACAGGAGCATTTGTGTCATCAACACATGACAATCATGAGACTTCATGCCAATTAACTTCAAATCTTTTATCGAAACAAGTTTCTTCATGTTGGCGGAGTAACTTAGGATGGAACTTTCACGCCATGCAAGCACCGCACAGTTCGGTTCTCGGCCTTGGACAGAGTGTAACAAGTGGGGAAGGTACGTTCGTCCTTTATCGGTCCTTGTTGGTGCTAACTCAGTCCGATGTCCATATCAACCAAGTCAAGCCGTGCGCTGACACCATCTTTTGTTTTGTCACGAATGTTCAAGAAGAGACCAATCAAGTCATCACATACATTCTTTTCTACATGCATGACGTCGATGCAAAGGGCGAACTTCTAGGTGCTCCCAATAAGGTAAGTCCCAAAATATTGATCTCTTCTTCCACATGTTCTTCTTACTTGTCCTCGATTTACATCCCTTTCCAAGCACAACATCTAAATCCTTAACCATATCATAGACCTCTTTTCCGCTTAAATGCCTTGGAGCTGAATTGTCCTCCTTCTCTCCGTCAATTGTTTCTTCATCCTGCGGTATGGGTGAGCCCTCCAAGGAACCTACGATGACGATGTACACGGTTTTTGTGCGAGTGATTTAGCCACACACTGGGTATCATCTAAGCGGTGAGTATGTGCTTTGGCCCCTTTTGTACTCGCCCGACAGATTAGCAAGGGCAGGATAATCATTTATGGTGCGTAACAACAAGGAACGTAAAGTGAAGTTCTCTCGCTTGTACGCATCCCATACCTGCATTCTTCAATCCATAGTATTTTTAGATCTTCCATCAATGGTGCTAGGTACACATCAATATCATTCCCTGTGTTGCTTCGCCCTTGGATAAGTATCGACAACAAAATATACTTCCGCTTCATACACAACCAAGGAGGAAGGTTGTAGATACAGAGCGCCACGGGCCAAGTGCTATGTCGGCCGCTTCATATTACCGAAAGGATTCATTCCATCTGCACTCAATCCAAACCTTATATTCCTCGGTTCCGCGACCAAGTCCGCAAACCTCCTATCGATGTTTCTCCTTTGGCGGAATCAGCAGGTGTCTTAACTTTCCGTCATTCTTACGCTCCTCGAGTGCCAATCATAGCAGCTTTTGCATTCTTTGGGTTCGAAAACCGCTTCAAACGGGAATTACAGAAGATACCACGCCACCTTAGCAGAGGTCCTTTCTTCACCTCGATTCCTCGTCGTCATCCGATTGTTTACGCTTGTATCGGGATGCGCTGCACACGGACATACATGCATGTTTGTATACTCATTACGGTAGAGGATACAATCGTTCGGACATGCATGTATTCTTTCTACTTCCATTCCCAATGGACAAAGAACCTTTTGGCTTTGTAGGTGGTTTTGGGCAACTCATTTCCCTCCGAAGCATGTCCGCTAAGAGACCTAACACCTCCGTGAAACTCTTGTCGGACCAACCGCTGCTTGCCTTCAATTTCAGCAGCTTAAGCACGGATGACAACCTTGTGTATTCCGACTTGCAGCAGGAACAAAGGTTTCTCCGAGTCCTCCATCATGCCCCGAATTGAACATACTCCCTCTCATCACAGCTTCCTTCGTGATCGCTAAGCATCTGATCTAGATTGTCATCGTGCGACTTATCCGAATCGGAACCACAATCGACATTCGGCATATCGTTGACTTCAGATAATATGCATATCGTTGACTTTCAGATAATATGCTCTTCACCGTGATGGTCCAACATGTATAACCCTTTTGAAACCCCTTGAATCAAGTGTGCTTCGATCTGCGCTTCGGTTGTTAAACATCTTCAGATTCTCGCAATCAATGCATGGGCAAGACATATATTCCGCCCCTTATTCAACATATCCTCCTCGCGCCTCTTGTAAAAGCAGATACGCCATTAATGTACTCTTCACTCACACGGTTCTCGGTGTACATCCAAATTTCGTCCATCACACGGTTCAGTATTGAAAACCCCAAAATAAATAAAAGGGTGATGACTTTCAAAGTATTTTCCGAGGCTTAATTATGATTTTTTTTATTTTTACATTTTTTCGGATTTTATTAACTTACATGTGGGCCCTACTTGTCGCTGACTCATTTTTATTTCATGATTTTATTTATAAAATCTATGGCGGTCCCACATGTCATAGACTCGTTAGTTATTAACTAAATGATTAAAAACAAGAGGATTAATTAATTTGAAGCTCAAATCGGGCTTAGGGTGACATCGCATTGCTATATAGTCGTGGCTCTCGGCCCTAAGGTCTCGCTTCGAGGCGAACCGACAGACGATGTCCCATGGAGGCGCTCGAACTAGCGATTTGGCAGTAAACGTCAAACTACTCAAATTAAAGGATGCTTATGCTTCAAAGATCTCACCCGATCACGAGGAAGGTGTCAATGAAAGTCGGGAAGGTCCAAGGCGCGGCTGGTCGCCGACGGTGAATGTGAGGCGACGGCGGCAAGCTCCTACGACAATATACAACCGAAATGGACCAGCCGGCAAAGTGAGGTGAGGCGATGTACTCAAACCGCACGGAACGGCGATGGACCTATCGAGCGCCTAGAGATATGGAGATCAAGAAGACTATATCTGTTTTGGCCGGGAGGCGGAGCTATATATATACGTCGTGGTGAGTTAATTATCACGACGGTTTTAACAAAACCCGCCCGTGATATTGGGCAATATCACGAGATTTATTCATGTTTGGAACCGCTCGTGAAGTATCACGCATAGCTTTAAACAAACCGTCAGTGATATTGTGTAATATCACAGACGGTTCATGTTTGGAACCGCTCGTGAAGTATTACGACGGTTCCAAACATGAACCGCTCGTGATATGACATCTTCATGAGCGGTTTTTAGCGGAGAATAACATGCACGGTGGGTAACAAAAACCGCTCGAGATTGTGTTTAATATGCGGTTTCCTATGAACCGCTCGTGATCAAAGGCCCAAGATAGCATTTCGTAGTAGTGCAACCAATTAACTAAAATTGCCTTGTAAATGCATTAATTATATAAACAAATAGAAGTTACCTATTGAACTTAAATATAGAATACGAGTACGTAAAATTGAAAACGAAAAGGTACTCATGGAATACTAGGCACACAATCAAAAGAATAGATACAAACACTAACTGTACACTTTCCCAAAAATATACGTAAGGAGCATGATTAGGACTTAATAACAAAAAATATGCACGGCACATGATCGAGGCACAAATACCATTAATATTGAAGAATTTAAACATAATACGGATAGATCCCAAACAATACTTTAGACATACATCGATGAGAGAAAATGATCTAAGCTCATATACCAATGTAATAAGAATCTAATAGAAATATCACCGATTTATCGTAACATATCAAATATATGGAATTTCGCTTGCATCCAAATATAGTGGGAAAGTTTAGAGAAAAGAACAAAGAAGGCATGGAGCAAAATGACAACAATTTAAATCACTTTCATGATGATTACCAGGGAGCACTCTTGGGCTGGTTTGCGTGTGTTTGCGAAAGAACTACCTATATATAAAAATAATAACACAAAAACTCCATTAATCTTCCACTAACTAACATATGTATATCATATAAGATTCACATAACGAAATGTTGTTTGGTAAGACATTATACTAAACATAACTTTATCACAGTACAAGCCATTAGTCCAACTATGTTCAATAACCGAATGAAGTGGTGGTGCCAAACGAATCAAATAATGAGAGAATATAGGTTTCAAAAGATACGCTGATCGATACATCGATGCTTAACTGTTGATCCTCTAAGTCATCTTGAAGACAACAATGTACAAAACCAAGAGAATGGAGATGTACCATGGGAGCAGCTTACAATAAATCTAAAACAATAAACATCATAGCTCATATCAACTGTTAGTCAAGTCAACATATCCATACTTCAATTATTCAGCATGAAGCTTAATTCAAGGAAATGATTAACAATGTGATGTGTTTATCCACAAGAATATTCCAATCTTAGAATCACATATACCAACAAGGTGGCTTCATCCCCCTCACTGCACAGGGATAGGACAGTGAGCCATTCCCAACCCAACCATCAACCGACAAGGTAACACATCCTCACTGCCATCTAGAGGTGTTGTTCAAGCCAAATATCTCAACACAATTTATGCATGCACAGAGGGTCTCGAACATTAACCCCATGATGAAACCCTAGCAATATCACCATCCCTCCCATATCCATACCCACAACTCTTAGCATTCATCAGTACCCATCACAGAGCAAGGGAAGGAGTAGAGAGAGGACTAGAGGGTAGAGTACCTCAGTGGGCAGTGGGGGAGGAAGGGGGAGGAGGAGGCCGAGCAGCGTCGAGGTTGGGGAGGTGGCTTCGGAGGCGTCGGGAGGAGGCTTCGGGCAACGTCGAGGTCGGCGGCGGCGACGACGAGGTTGAAGGCTGACGAGCGCATCGGGGAGGAGGCTTCGACCGCCCACGTCGACGTCAGAGGCGAGCGAACGAGAGCAAGGGGCGCTGGGGAGGTGAATGGGCAAGAGTGATGAGTAATGGCAAAAACCCTAGCAGTTCCCTCCATATAAAGGCACATCACAGACGGTTCTGTTATGGAACCATCTATGATAAGGTATCACAGACTATTCCTTAATAGCACCGTCTGTGATACCTTATCACAGACGGTTCCATAATAGAACCGTCTGTGATATGCTAGTTCATTCTATTTATTTATCCACATGAACCTGGTGGCAAGTCCATAACACGACTCCAAATCATTTGACTAAAAATTCATTTGACTTCAAGAATGCATATCTAATTCAACTCAACTCCAAATCAAGTGAAACCAATTTTGATACTCCACATTACAATGAAGTCCACATTGACATCAATATCAGAGATGACAAGTCCATAACACATTAACACATGACAATTTCACGTTGACATCAAAATAAGAGATTACAAGTCCATAACACATGGCAAGTCCACATTGACATGTCTCATGTTATGGAATAAATTACAATGGAATAAATTCTTAATTAAAATATAGCCCTTCATGATGATCGACGTGCATATAGCTAGCTTCCTCACGGGGTTCTTCCTCGAGCCTGATGCCGTCTCCGAAAGGAGACAACTCGTCAAATTGATTGTACTCTTTCCCATCCATGACATTCTCAACTCCGACAATCCTTCTTTTTCCATGAAGAACTACGTGGTGGTTCTTATTTGCCGAGTCTGTTACATAAAAACTTGAACAACTTGCTTAGCGAGTACGAATGGTTCGTCCTTGTATCTGACACATTTGAGGTCCATAGTAGTGACGTTGTACTTGTCGACCTTCACGCCCTGCGAAAGTTTAACCCAATGGCATCGAAACAAGGGGATCTTGAAAAGTACGTAGTCGAGCTCCCAAATCTCCTCTATGAGCCCATAGTAGGAGTTCAACACACGTGCCCCGACGGTATTGAACTACTCGTGAAACGCATCTATGCGTACACCGCTGTTCTGGACTGTGCTCTTCTTATCTTGAGCTGCCGTATAAAATATGTACTCATTTATGTCGTATCCTTGTCATGTCACAATTGTAAATTTTGGCCATTTTGCCAACCATAGCAGCGTATCATCACTTGATGACCTCCCAGCGAATCGCACCTTTAACCATTTGTTGAACCAATGGTTGTGCCCTCTCGTGATCCAAACCTCCGATCGGTCTACCATGTCTTTGTGCTCGTCGATGTACGGGGACACTTGGGTCATGTATTGCAAGATGGTGAAATGGGCTTGCGCATACGTATCTAGATCGAGAGTGATTGCTTTCCTTCCGATGATCCCGACACCCTCCAGTCTCCCCTCATGACGAGATAGAGGCACACCTATCGGTTTCACCTGAGCCATGTAGTCAACACAGAACTCAATGACCTCTTCGGTTGCATAACCTTTGATGATGCTGCCCTTCGGTCGAGATCGATTCCATACGTAGGACTTGAGAATTCCCATGTACCTCTCGAAAGGGTACATATGACGTAGGAACACAGGGCCGCATATCTTTATCTCTTTCACAAGGTGAACAATGAGATGGACCATGATATCGAAAATGACAGAGGGAAATACATCTCAAGATGACATAGAGTCGTCACCACCTTAGTCTGTAGAGTATCTAGTCCTTTGGGATCGATGACCTTCTGAGCAATTGAGTTAAAGAAATAACACAGCCTGAAGATTGCCACTCGGACCTTGTTCAGCAAGATACTCCTAATTGCATCAGGAAGCATTTGTGTCATCACCACATGACAATCATGAGACTTCATACCAATTAATTTCAAATCTTTAATGGAAACAAGTTTCTTAATATTGGCGGAGTAACCGGACGGAATTTTCACACCATGCAAGCTCTGACACAGTTCATTTCTCTCGGCCTTGGACAAAGTGTAGCAAGCTGGGGGAAGGTACGTTCATCCTTTATCGGTCTCTTTCGGTGCTAACTCGGTCCTTATGTTCATATCAACCAAGTCACACCGCATGCTAACACCATCCTTTGTTTTGCCACTAATGTTCAAGAAGAGACCAATCTGCTATCACATACATTCTTCTCTATGTGCATGACATCGATGCAGTGGCGAACTTCTAAGTGCTCCTAATAAGGCAAGTCACAAAAGATTGACTGCTTCTTCCAGATATTCTTCTGACAGGTCCTTAATTTATGTCTCTTCCCAAGCACAACGTCGATATCCTTAAGCATATCATAGACCTCTTTCGCCCTCTAAAAGCCCTTGGAGCTGAACCGCCTCCTTGTTTTTGTCAAATTGTTTCTTCATTTTGCGGTATGGATGAATCCTGGGAAGGAACCTACGGTGACGCATATACACAGTTTTGCGCGAGTTGTTCAGCCATACACTCTCCGTACCATCTAAGCAGTGCGGACAGGCTTTGGCTCCTTTTGTGCTGAACCCCGACAGGTTACCAAGGATAGGAAAATCATTGATGGTGCAGAACAACATGGCACGTAAAGTGAAGTTCTATCGTTTGTACGCATCTCATACTTATACCCCTTCGTTCTACAGTGTCACAAGATTTTCCAACAATGGTGCTAGGTACACATCAATATCGTTCCCAGGTTGCTTCGGCCCTTGGATAAGTAGTGACATCAAAATGTACTTCCGCTTCATACACAGCCAAGGAGGAAGATTGTACGTACATAGATTTACGGGCCAGGTGCTATGTCGGATGCTCATGTTACCGAAAGGATTCATTCTGTCTGTACTTAACCCTAACCTTATATTCCTCGGTTCCGCACCGAACCCTTCGAAGCTCCGATCGAAGTTTCTCCACTGGGCAGAATCAGCAGGGTGTCTTAGTTTTCCATCTTTCTTACGCTCCTCCGAGTGTCAACGCAGCAATTTTTCCTCCTTTGGGTGTGGGATCACAGGCAAATACCACAACATCTTAGCAGGAGGTTCTTGCTTCACCTTAGCAGTATTCTTACGCTTGTATCGAGATGTTTTACACATGAGACATACATGCATGCCTGCATACTCTTTACGGTAGAGGATGCAATCGTTCAGACATGCATGTATTCTTTCTACTTCCATTCCCAATGGACAAAGAACCATCTTTGCTTGGTAGGTGGTGTTGGGCAACACGTTTTCCTTCGGAAGGATGTTCGCTAGGAAACCTAACAACGTCATGAAACTCTTGTTGGACCAACCATTGCTTGCCTTCAATTTCAGCAGCTCAAACACGGTTAACAACCTTGTGTATTCCGGCTTGCAGCTAGGGAACAAAGGGCTCACCGAGTCCTTCATTAAGCCCTCGAATTTATAAAACTCTCTCTCACTGTAGTTCTCTTCTGCATTGCGTAGCATCTGATCCAGATTATCATCGTGCAACCTATCCTCATCAAAAGTACAGTATGTACTCTTCCTATTGACCAAACATACTTAAATTGATTAGCGGTTAACCTAGAGCAAATATAAAGGGTTACAGATCGTTACCCTCGGAGCTCACGACGAATATCCCAAATTAATATCCAGCGAGATTCTCCTCCCTTTCTTTGTCCTTTACTTCTTCTCCCTTCCCCCTCCTCTACTTCTCCTCCCTTCCTCCTCTCTTTAGCTTCCTCCTCTACTTCTCCTCTCTAAGGTGACGCAATGGGGGATCAGCAGGGGTGGCGACTAGAGGCGCTAGGGGCAGGGGTCCCTGCCGAGATGGTCTGATATTTATAATGCTAGCACTATCACAGACGGTTCATAACTAGAACCAACTTTTTATTCCAATCACCTTGAATCAATTGGAAATCCGTGTGAAGCAAACGGATCCATGGGAATCAAACGGATCGGTGTACCCTTCCATGTAAAGGTACATCCCTGGGTGCGTCAATTATGTGTAGCCAGGCCTTGTTGCTCACACTACGGTCCTCCCAACAACAGATGACACGAAACCATAGCGACATGTATAACATCGCACAAAACCTCGCAAGAGAATTTGCCCAATGAAAATAGTACCTTGACTTGGTTCGTGATCTTGAGCACACTGGAATACCACTTCATGACATAGGGTTGCGGATGTAGTGTCATCGATAACTCCAACTTCTCAACTAGTTCGATACTAGTAGCATTAATCGAACTCTCATAGTCAATCGACATAGAGCAAACTTTCCTACTCACTTTGCAATGAAAGTGAAAAATTCAATTCACACCGTAGCCTTCCTCTTCGTATTAGCCTTCCTCTTTGTATAGGAAGTTGTAACTCAAATTTATAAAGTTCTCCTCCGAAGACGTCGTAGCATGTCGGGACCCAAAATATGAAATTCTGAACCCTCTGTGTGTAATGCACTAGTCCAGGATCACGCTAGTGCACACAGTGTCAAAACAAGTGAATATCGATCCACACAAGCTATTAATAACATAAACGAGTAATTTGATAACAAATAGTTGTTTTGACCTTATGGTCGAAGTTTACAATTATTAAGCCAATGAGGGCTATCAAAGAATAAAATAGCAATGAACGAAGAAACTTCAGCGAATCCTATCAATTCACCACAGTAACCGATCGAGATCAAGACCCTACGATCAAGCACCTTCAATGAACTCCTCCTAGAAAGCAAAGAAGACTCTCCTCTTCATTGTAACGCTTTACAACAAGCATGAGTACACACCATACCGCAAGTCATACCACGTAAATGCAATTATACATGATGGCTTATTCCAAAGGAATGTCTTCGTGGTTCTTTTGCGTAAATGCAACATTTGCGCTTTAAATACAAGTAATAGATTGAAAGCATAATTCAAAACAAATAGGCAATAATAATTTGATGCTTTTATTTCACAAAGACACATAGCCTAAACAAGTTATTCACATAGCCATATGACTTAAGTCACACTGCTCCCTTCCCAAAGTTTTCATGAAAATCTACCCTCGTGTGAAATCCTCGAAGCATGTCCATGATCATGACGCTGCTATTCAATAGATTGATTAACACTCTGCAGAGGTTGTACACTTTACCCACAAGATACAACTAGTGTAGCTAGCACTAGCCGTAACAAAACAGTTCGTAAACTTCATCTCGACATTGACACTCCCTTGATGCTTAGCCGCCACAGACGCACACCGTTGGATTGGGACACGCGAACCGCCCGTGATGCGACTACTTGGTAGTACACACCTCCACCCAATCCGACACAACTAACCTACAACCCGAGTAATCAATGTCAAGACTCCATAACTTACTAAGTTAGCCCGCCCCATCGTGCATGTGGTTGTACGAAAGGCTCGGTTCAATGGCGCACAAAGTTAAGTCCTTAATTGACCGGGCAAGACTTCCAAATTCTAACCTATCATTACCGCCAACACAGATCCACCATAAAAGTATACCAGACCACTTGCCCCTGGTCCAAAACCTTTTCCCACCTTGTTGGTTAATGCAACATATGCCATCAACGAGTAATAGCACATAGTACACATAGCTTTTATCACATAGTTCCATAGTCACTTAGTCAAATTTATATTTGCAACTTACATGAGATGATGACTCGTAGCATGGCTAAGCAATCTAATCGTATCTAACCATCCCACGTTGGTAATACAATAGCACCAACTAAATAAACCGAACTAGGTTGACAAAAGATTATGACATACAATTAGACAATGAGGTCATAACAAATTGGATATTAACTAGTCCCAAAACATTGAAATAAATAATTAAAGTAAATGCAATAGTTTAAATCAATATAACTTTTGAAAACTGGGTTCAATATGATCAAAGGTATAACTTGCCTTGGAATTGGTCTAAGTACTGAACTTGCTCTTGAGGTGCTCCTTCTTCTTGAAATCTTTCCGAAGTATCGACGTCTACTCGCAAACAAAAGCAAATAAACAAAACAAATAAATAACAAAGGCAAAACAAACTCTAAAAATTAAATAAAAATCTCAGATAAATAGATCTTGAATTTAGATGAATGTAGAAATTTGAATGGGCTCAATCGGAGTTCAGATGCAAAAGATATGGGCTTGGGAAGTTGGAAATCTAAAAGAAAACCCTAAAACTGAATTATTCCGAATTTCCGAATTATTCCTTAAGAGAAAAATCGGATTATTGCGCAACGATGACGTCAGCACTCGGAATTAAGAAATTAAAAAGAAAATCTGACATGTGGGACCCACATGGCAGTCTCAAGGCTCACGGTGGACTAGGTCTACCGAGCCTCTTGGATTTGGATCTGGCTTGAGTGGCACACCCGCGCACACGTGGTGCTGATCTGGCACCACGCACGCGACACATTGGCGACATCGCCGCACGAAGCCGCCGAGATGGACATCGACGCTGGCCGCCACGCCGATCGACGGCGACGATGGCTCGGGAACCAAAGGCACGGCGAACGGCGGCGCTTCTCCGGCAATGGATGGTACCAGCATGTAGCCCTTGCTATTGCGAACCTGTCGAGGTAGCTTCGGGTGGTTGAGGACGACAGTGGTGGCCGGCGACGAGCTCCAAGTGGCGGAGGAGATGCGGTTTTGTCGGATGGGACCTCCGGTGATGGATTGGTGTCGGGAGAGGTCTCTGGAGGTAGCCCACGCGATGCTGAACCCGATTTATGCGCACCACTTAGGGTGGAGTCACCGGCGGCGACGGAATTGAAGAAAAACCGTCGGCGGCGAAAGACCCTAAAAGTCGAATTAGCGATGGCGCTGAAGCTCTCTGGTGGAATTGATGTGAGATTCGGGATCAACAAAGAATTGCGCACCCGAGGGGTCTATTTATAGGCTGAGAGGGACACGGGATAAGGAACGCCCAAAACGGAATTGACACGGGTTTGCCAGATCTTAGAGATAGGATTCGATTAGAGATATGATTTTATCTGGAACGAGTGCGGAAAAGAAGGAGATAAGATTTGGTTAACAAATCCAAGGTGATTCAGTTGGAGATTGATTTTGTCGGTTTGAGCTTCTAGAAGGCGATAATGGCGACACGATCGCAGAGTCATGCGTGAGGAAGGAGACCGGTCGAGATTTAGCGACTCATGGCGGGCCCCGCCGAGAAAGCTAGCCCACGCGCCCGATGGGACCTCAAGACCTGACCGTCAAGATTTGATCGGACGGCTCGAATCACCTGTGATGTTCGGACCGCTTGAACGTCCAATTTGATCTTGACCGTTCAAACGCGATCGGACGGCTAAGGCTTAACGCGCTCGCGCGAGGAGAGAGGAAAGGAGGCTGACACGTGGGGATCACTTGTCAGAGAGAGGCGGGCTCGCGCGCGTGGGTGGATGGGCTGCACAGCGACTGGGCTGGCTTCGAAAGGGTTTGGGTTTCGGCCCAAAGGGATTATTTGAGGTTTAAATACTTTTTCTTTTTAATAAAATACCATAAATTCAAATAAGCAATAGAAAATAGCAAATAAACTTAGAAAAATTCTAGAAAATATATCAAGCACATAGAATCCAAATAAAATAGTTTTGACCATTGTTGATGTTGACTGTAATCATATTAAATTATTTTGATGTACAAAGTCATTGTTTAAGCTTTTGAATTAAATTCAAATAAAATCCAAATGGTGAATTTTCTCCTACTAACTATTTAAAAAAAATTTAAAGTTTAAAAATTTGGGATGTTACATAGCAGCACCAAACAATTAATGTTCTCATATGCGGTAAGCAATTCGGCTATTGCGGATGAAATCACCAAGTTACTTTCGGGCGGCACGCAAACAGAAATTGACACTTGACGTCAATTCCCAGCAGCAGCAAACACTCCCTGGAATTAGCAGAATTAACAACTTGTATAGGGCGGTTGGTGTAACAGCCAAAACACCAACCAATCAAGCAATAACTCTAGTCAGCAGTAAAGGAAGTTGATCACTCGGCTAGACCGAAGGAGACATCAGCAACCAACGAATTAATGCACTCAATGTAATAAACAATTCGGCAATTGTGGCTGAAAAACACCAACTGATTTCGGTAGATGAATGGACAGCAGCTTGAGGCTGGTTCCAATGGGTAGTTTTATTACGCTTATTGCATGAAAAGCATTTAGATACCACTTTCTCAATGCATAGTATCCTAGAGTGTGGTATCCTAGGCCTTTGATATAGAGTATTTACTAGTATTTCTACCTAGGATATTGTGTATGAGTGGTATCTAAATAAGATACCACCGCTCTCTCTCTTCCTTAATTATAGTGCCACATCGACTTTTTACCTATGTGGCGGCCTTAAGAAACTTGCCAAGGTGGAGCATTGAGACCAAGACTACTACGTATCAGACCTTTGGTCCCGGCCTAAGGGCCTCTAGTCCCGATTATAGAGCCGGACTAGGAAATCGACTAATGTCTCACCTTTAGTCCCGGTCCCGTGCCCGACTAAAGGTTTATTTTAGTCCCGGTTGGTAATACCAACCGACTAAAGGTCCATGGGTCACACTGGTGGTTTTAATCCTTGCTGGTATTACCAACCCGACTAAAGGTGTTTTTTTTTTTTTTTGTTTCCATTTCAATTCATTATTGATTTTGGTTTTACAATTACATTAGGTTTTCAAATGCGTATTCTTCATTGCTAATATATGTATACGCCCACATATAATTTAGTTTGGAACATTATTACACACAAATAAAGTATGAAACTATATATATTATGGAGCTATATATATGTATAATATATATATATATATATATATATATATATATATATATATGCACATAAAATTTACAACATTATTCATGCATCCTTGGTATTTACAACACAAATGTTGTCCTCCACTTAAATGTCATACAAATGTTCGCCCCGGTTTGGCTTCAATTGTTCATCTGGTTAAAGTAGAACTTCGTGTAGGGCTTGAGGACATGCTCATTAAGAAATCGCCATAGTCTCTTGAATTCCTTTGAGGCGGTCCATATCCAACACTGTTCCTTCAACCATATCTCCTTCAATTTGCATTAAACGAAAGAAGTATTAATATACATAAGATTTATTTAATAGCAACAAATAAATAAAATGGATTTATTATATATACTTGTTACGCATTTTCAAGATCAGAGATGGGTTCTTTTGCATACACCATGAGGAACTCGCAAACGTAGTATCCACACAAATTGTTGCTCGGTGGCTGCCAGAGAACCCATCAGACGATATAAAAAGATTACTCGCTATCCGTGGCGTGAGTCAAGCATGATAAGGTAAAGATGCGGGAGCTAGTACAACTTACATCCAATCGGTGTGGATCAGAAGTGGCGCTTCAGATCCGGACGGTGTAGTGAACGAACCAAGCCCAAACCCCGCCTAATAATTGATCGTTAATTAACTATTGCAGAGTTAAAGAGCAGAATAAATATTTAAAGATCGGTTACCCCGGATAATGTCTATCATATCTTGGTAATCTTCTGCGGTTTTCTCAACGAGTCATAGATTAGCAAATGACCGCTTGAGAGATCAAGACAATCAAGATCAAAGGAAAGTCGATTTGTTTATAGAGTCAACATATATATCTTTATGTTGGATTGAGTAAGTAAAGTAAAATGTGCACACGATAACAACACTCACCCAAAGTTGTAGGGAAGAGTATAAATCTTTTGTTCTTTTGGTTGATCAAGAACCTCCGGAAATTCCTCTCCGCTTGAGGTCTCCATTGATCGTAGGGAGTGTTTGGGTCCTTGAATACGATATATGGATCAACGAAACCAATGTTCTTGTCGTTTCTACGTGTGAGGTCTCTCATCATGTCTCTGCATATGTATAGACATGCTAGCTAGTGTGAGGATAATTACTTATACATATACATATGCTAGAGTGAGATTATTAAAAGAAAGAATCACGTACAGACAAAAGCAGCTGATGAGAGATTTGTCTAGAGCGCTCATGTGGCATAGCCGGTGTAACTCATTAAAGCGAACCATTATAATGTCATCGCCACGGAAGTAATGATGGTTTCTAATTTTGACGCAAATATAGTCATCCGCTTTTACTGCGACGCCGCCATGTACCACTTGTTTAACAAGTACATTTGCGTTTAAGTTCCATGAGCTTCTCGTGGTTGTATAGACTCTTGCCATATACATATTCCTTCTTCCAATTATCAACTTAGGAGCACTTTTGATGTGTGCTCCGAGTATTTGGGAAATGCTTAGACCGGCTTCATGAAAAATTCATCAAGTTGATCCAAATGCACATTTCCGGATATCTCGTTCTAGCACGCTAGTGTTTGAACCATATTCATTCCCAATAACTAGCGGGGCACCGATTGTTGTGATTGTTCCCGAGCAGGCAACACCCTTCCGTGTTTCTTCTCTTTCTTCTTCGCCTCCTCAATTGACTTCGTGAGAGTGCGGTCATAGTCCGATAGTGGCGAATCTCACGAGCATGACGTAACTTTTTCTCGTGAGCGTCCACCCTTTGCCTTAGAACTTCGAGGTACGCAAGAAGCACGGCTCGTGGTTTCGTCGCTTCACTTTTAGCCTTGACTTTCGCGAAGAAACCGCCCACATCTTTCATCAAGCATCTATTTCCTCGCGATCTTCTCATAGGAAAGTTTCTGTCATCTTAGAAATAGCCGGTGTTCTCCCGAGGTTTTTCTTCGGCGGCGGTGGGGCCGACGCTGCTGTGGGCGCCTCTTCTTTGGCAGAGGGCGGCGGTGTCGGCGTTGGAGCCCACCGTGGAGGCGATGGAGCGGCGGTGGCGGCGTTGGAGCCCGCCGTGGAGGCGATGGAGCGGCCGGTGGCGGCGTTGGAGCCCGCAGTGGAGGCGATGGGGCGATGGCGGCGGTCGGCGTTGGAGCCCGCCGTGGAGGCGATGGGGCGGTGGGGATGCATGTTGTGTCTTCCACTTCATTGTCATCGCCGCAACACTGCGTGACTGTGGTGAATGGATAATTGGACTTAGGTTGGGGGAGGTTCTCACTGTGAAAACAACGTGGTATGAGTAAACCGTTATTTAAGCCAATACATAATTAGTGAAAAAATGTTTCGCTCACTTTCATCCGCACCTAGGGTTAGGTTGTTGAGGAGGAGGAGGTGACGCCCAGGGAATAATGATATAGCGCTTGCGCCAACATATGAATGTCTTCTCCGCTTCTCCTAAAGTCTTCTCCCCATCACCTCCTTCAATGTCAAGAGGCACATTGCTATTACCTTTCACAACTCTATCCACCGAGACGCTAGCATATCCGGGAGGTATTAATGCCCATGGCATCTTGGTGTCTTCGTAGGGTCGACACGAGATACAACACCGATAGCCACCATGACCGTGGCATTCCTCTCGAATGTGCAGCTCACATGTCGTGAGAGGATCGGTGATGTCATCCACGGGAAGCGCCTGCGCCATCTTGAATCACCGGCACCTCCGTGGAAGCATAAATCGCTTTTCAACCGATTAGGGGTGATGTTGACTCCGCTCGGCGCGCTTTGCCTTTGGATGGAACTTATCGCTATCTGCACTTGCCTTTTGATTTCTCATTCATTTTGGCTTCAAGTGCTTTTTTCGCTCTATCGCTTCACGAGCCACTTCCCGTGACTCAAGAACCATTTCTCCATCCTGCGATCCGCTCTGCCTCCTCGTATTTCTTTCTCTGGCGGCTTCTATAGGTGGCTTTGTCTTTAGGGAAGGCATGCTCCCACGACACCTCCCCATAGCCTCTTGTTCGCCCACCGTGTTCAAGATTTCCGTATGTATGTCACTCATCCTTATCTCTGTTAGTCACACCGCCACTCTCACCAAGCCTCGAGCATAAGCAAATCTTCTGCTGCTCTTTGGAGTTTTCGCCATACACTATCTTTCCTGCCTCTAGGTCCAAGCTTCCCCATGACCGAAAAACCAATACTTGGCGCTTCCAAAGCTTGATTGATTCTCGTTCGATCCTTGGCAAGAATCTCCTGCTCCATTCTTTCCCACTTAGGAATGGCACTCAGAGCCACCGATCCCAAGTGATGGTGGTATTGCTTTTGCTCCGCATTCTGCTGGTTCCTTCTCACCGTGCCTCACCCTCTTCCGATGTCTTGAACTGCATAAACTCATCCCAAAACGGCCTCAACTTGACGAGGCCTTAGTGTTGAAATCAAGCGCCGGGTTCTTCCGATAAATGTGTTGTACAATTTCTTCTTCCAACACCGAATTGTGTGGCCATCTTCTTCATAGCCCAGTTCCTAACTCTCTCCTTCAAAGCTTCATCTTCATCAGACGAGCGAAATGTTGAAGGACATCTTGCCAAACTAGTGTCTTGTCACGATCAGAGACAAAACTAATATGAGGAGCAACTTTTGCTTCCATTCACGAGCATTGATCGATCCTGCCCTTACAAGGTACCCACATGGTCGACAAATTTCGTGCATGTGGTCCAAGTATTTTGCCTCAGATCCTCCTCGAATTGCGAGAGAATGAACCGACCCTCCAACGGCTTCTTCGCCTCGTGACATTTCTACTCTTCCCGTTGTTGTCGCCGATCCGAGGGCTACTAATGTAGAAACACAAAGATTTAAATAAATATATTTATACGACAAATGAAATTATTCGAATTTCATGTATACATAAGAGATTGTAGATAGACCTCGCATGAGATTGTCTTGCTCATCTTCATAATCGGCAAAGCATCGACTCCGCCATCTACTTCTTGATTGTTGTCATCACCTTGGGCACCTTGTAAGGCGTCATTGTTGATAATATCCATCATGGCATCGCCCATGTTGTCATTCGGTCGACCATTTCGCAAATATATGTGTAGGACGTTAGAACGGTTCGTGATCGGGTTATGATTTCGCATCAAGTGGCGTGCGGTTCGTGACATGCATCGACAAAAAAAAACAACATATTGATGGCAACGTGAGCATGTGGTGCGGCTCGCGCGCCGTGCAAGCCCGTGAGTCAGAAGAAGGATGCGCATGGCACGGGCCTCCCGGCGGTCGACGACGCAGTGCGTCTGCGTGCCCTTTCGTGTCGCGTGTTGAGTTCATGGAGATGTTGATGCATGTGGGGGTTCGGGCGCACTAAGTCGGAGCAGCATAAGAACGAATATCGCTCGCCTTGTATTCCAATTTTTTAGGTAAAATCGGTTTGGTACTATCTCGAATCTGACGGTTCACTTTAATACCACCAGATTATCTCGGCTTAGTGTAATACACTGAATTTGTATGCTCGCCCGGTCGGCCGCTCCATCATATGTGTCCCACGACCGTAAAGTCTCTAGAGTCTAGACTAAACAAGCCGGAAAGAAACCTTCAGATCAAGCGCACTAAAGGCGTTGTCCACGTACACACCGTGATGCCGTGGATGCCATTGATAGTGTAAATACATGGTTGGTGCCTTCTCGCCAAGCTTAATTCGCGAACTTATAACAAACTTGCAAACTTTGGGGAAATTGACCGTCTGCTTTCATTAACAACAACGACGCGTTAGTGGAGAACGGAAGGTGGTGGTAAAAGTAATTTCAGTGATTTAGTTTCCACGCCCATAGTACTTCAATGCCCGCTGATCCAAGGTACGAGGAGAGGCATGCATGTGCATTAGACAATTCTTGATTGTCTATAAAATGCACGGTTCACCACTCGCTTTATTACATTTAACCGAGATCAGCAATACATACAAAAGTAGCAACAAATTAAATCACACATACCACATTGTTTGGTAGAACATCACATACAAATAGCCACAAAATTTTGAAACTAATGTCCAAGATTAAGTTTCTTTGAGTCCATATGCTTGCCCCGAGGATGGCCATGCATGCATCATGTGTATAGATTCTAATTCATAGCTCATGCATCATGAAAGTGTCTTGGTACATTGGCCAAAATAAAATAGGAGGAGCATAGCATTAGGTTGCTATAAATTCCATATCAATAAAAACAAATATATCCCACAAAATAGAAAGTCAGAAATATATCAAAGACATCTGCGGTTTGATATCCACCGCAAAAAATGATTTCTACCGATGGCGGTCACAAAAGAGGGCTCTGCAGGTAATACGGACCGACAACAGTCAGAACGCAACTAGGATACGCTGATCTAAGAATAACTCGTAAATGGCTTTAAATAACATCACAGAAAAATACTACGATAAATGGGTTGAATCGACAAAGCTGAATATCTTATCATAAGTGTGCACTAGCATCATAAAAATAATCGGGAATACATCCCGCTCAAATCCTTATAACTGGGCAATCAACGGGATGAACGAGCAAGAACAAAGATCAAGATCCCAATCACCGCTTGCATTCCTCAAGAAAATTAAGCGCGGATAGCAATCACAAACAACATAATAAGTGGTTCCCATATTCATCCAGGCTCTCTTATCGGCTCTTAAGCTATAGGAAATAAATTCAAACGCACACATCCATTTCATCGAGTAATCGATGTGACCAGAGCATAGATATTCTAGATAACAAGATCTAAAATTGGGTTTGGGTTGAGATGAGCCAATTACACTTTGGATCGATGGGCGAATGCTAATTTATGCAAAACGTGGAAATGTCCGACTGCAGTGCGGTCGATGAGGATGATGGCGACGCTGGCGAAGATGAGGCGGTTGCCGGGCGAACTTCGGCTCGAGCGCGTTCTTGGGTGGGCGCCACACGGAGAGGAAGGCGACGCGGCTTCGCGGACGCGGGCGTGACGATGGAGAACGACGGAGATGGGGCACGGCGCACGGCCGAGATGAAGGCGCCGGTTGCGGCGCAAGGAGCCGGAGCGACGAATTAAGCTGCAGCGAGAGACGGCGACGAGACGGAAGGGGTGGAGAAGAGAAGAAGCCATCGTTGCTTATAATCGAGGGGACCTTAGTAGTCCGGTAAGATAGCAACCGACTAAAGACCTTAGTCCCGCTGTGGTAATACGGACCGACTAAAGGTCGGACCTTTAGTCCCGGTGGTTCCACGGCCGGGACTAAAGGTTTTATGCTGGGACATATTTTCCAGAGAACCTTTAGTCCCGGGTCAGTGACCTTTAGTCCCAAGCGTATTACGGACCGGGACTAAAGGTCCAAGACTATTCGGGCCTCCCGCCAGTTTTCACAGTTTGGGTTTTGTATTAAGTTTATTTGTATAAATATGCTAATTCTTGTTAAATGCATAGTAAATTAAATACTAGGCATAAATTTTTTAAAAATAATAGTTGCATTTCCTTTTATCTTATTGACATTTCAAACGACTTTTATAGTGACCACAAGTGGGAAGTGAAGAGCCAACTATAAACAAAATGAAGGGCTCAAACCACAAGTCGGGAATTTCATTTGAAGGCATAAATACTTGCTAAAAAATTTCAAGTCATTTTGACACCGTGGAGAAGACATGCTTCACAGAGGTACATGTGTCCTTTTATCGAATAGGAATTTCATTTGAAACGATAAAAACAAGAAAAATATGATAGAAACATCCGGTTACAATTATTACATAAAATCTCTAATACACACTATTTATTAAACATCACTATATATCAAGCGGCACACGTGGTGAACTTCTTCTTGACGATGACCCTTGGTTATGATCATGCCAGAACCATGGAGTGTCCTCGCATTTAGCGAGATGCTTGGGTCTTTGGTCACATCAAGGGCTGGATTCGGTCATCCCTTTCATAATCTTCTCGACTTGTCCGACTTGTCCTCAATTCCCACGATGTTTCTTTTCCCCGAAAGAACTATGTGGCGCTTTTGGCTCATTGGTTGATTTGTCGTCGTTTTCCCTCTCTTGGGTTTTGTAGACATGTCTTTCACATAGAACACCGATTCACATCGCAAAGAAGCGACTAATGGTTCGCCTTTGTACCCAATATTGTTGAGGTCCACCGTTGTCATTCCATACTCCTTGTCGATCGTTACCCCGCCTCCGGTCATCTTCACCCATTGGCACCGAACAAAGGGACTTTAAAATTAGGTGCGTAGTCTAGTTCCCAAATCTCCTCTATGCGGCCATAATATGTTTGCCTCTTTCCATTTGGGTGCTGTGGCATCTACGCGACACCACTGTTTTTGGTTCGTGCTCCTTTTATCTTGGGCTACGTGTAAAATGTATTTCCATTTATCTCGCACTTTGTACGTGAGGATGTGCCACGATGGTTGCCTAGCTAACAAATACAGCTTGCTCATCAATATTGTCATCACGACATTCTTTTCGCAACCAACCGCTGAAAGTTTCCATGTGATGATGCCTAATCCAAGCTTCATTCTTCCCCGAAACCGATCGAGGAACTCCTTGTGTACCTCGACATACGGCTCCACCACGGAGGAGTTTTGAAGAACTGTAGTGCGCTTTATTGAAATAATCGCCCCCGCATCGATATATGTTTTCTTCCTAGTGTTCCCTTTCCACTAAGTCTCCCTCGTGTCGCGATTCAGAACACCAATCGGGTCAAGGTCGGGAATGAAGTCAACATGTAACTCAATGACCTCTCTCGTCTCCGTAGCCCTTGGCGATGCTTCCTTCTCGCCGAGCACGCTGGTGAACATATTTCTTCAGACTCCATGAACCTCTCAAAGGGGAACATGTTGTGTAGGAACACAGACCGAGAATATTAATCTCCTTGACCGGGTGAACTAGGAGGTGTGTCATGATATTAAAGAAGGATGGAGGAACACCAACTCAAAGTCGACAAGACATTGAACCACATCATTCTCAGAGAGTAGCTAGTTCCATTGGATTGATTGCCTTCGAGAAATTGCATTGAGGAATGCACATAGCTTCACGGTGGCATGACGTACATGTGGAGGTAGAATTCCTCTTAAAGCAACCTAAGCAATTGCGTCATAAGCACGTGGCGCTCATGGGACTTTAAGTGTAGGAATTTCTTCTCCGCACATTTATTATACGCTTTATATTGGAGGAAAATCCAGATGGGACCTTGATGTGTTTAGGCATTCAAACATGCTTTCCTTCTCTTCTTTGCTAAGAGTGAAGCTAGCGTGTCTTAAGTAATGGCGCCCATCGTCTGCCTTCTCTCGGATGCAGTTGTCTCGTTCTTTCATGCGCCGCAAGTCCTGTCTGTGCTTCGAGTGAATCCTTAGACTTTCCATACACATCTATGAATCCTAGCGAGTTCACACAAAGATTCTTTGTCGTGCATCACGTCGATCGCTGCGGACCTCTAGGACTTGCCAATAGGGTAGCTCCCAAAATATGGACTTCTTCTTCCACATGGGTGCGTGTCCCTTAGCATCTTCGAACAGTTTGTTGCATTGTCCCTTTCCAAAGACTACTTGCACATCCTTGACCATATCAAGTACATCCTCCCCAGTTCGGTTATGCGAGGCTTGGTTCGTGTTCGCCTTACCGTTAAAATGCTTGCCTTTCTTTCTTAGTTGGTGATTCATAGGAAGAAAACGACGATGGCCAAGGTACACGACCTTTCGATATTTTTCAAATATATATCGTCAATGTCATCAAAACATTGTGTGCATGCATTGTATCCCTTGTTTGTCCGTCTGAAAGATTACTTAGAGCAGCCAATCATTGATTGTTACTGAACAACAATGCTCGCAGGTCGAAGTGTTCTGCTTGTACTCATCCCACACACGTACACCGGTTTGCTCCATAAAAGCAGGAGTTCCTCAACTAATGGCCTTAGGTAGACATCGATGTCGTTGCTGGGTTGCCTCGGCCTTGATGAGCACCGGCATCATAATGAACTTCCGCTTCATGCATAACCATGGAGGAAGGTTGTAGATACATAGAGTAACAGTGCCAAGTGCTATGACTAGTGCTCGTCCCCAAAAGGATTCATACCATCCGCATTTAAAGCGAACCTTAGGTTTCTTGCGTCATCCGCAAACTCCGGAATTCTCTCGTCTATTGCTCTCCATCGACCCATCGCCAGGTGTCTCAACATGTTGTCTACCTTACGGTCTTCTTTGTGCCATCGCGACAACTTTGCATGGTCCTTGTTTATGAACAGACGTTTCAGCGTGGTATTATAGGAGCATACCACATAACCTTGGCAGGATTTTCTTCTGGGACGTTCTTCGCCTCAACATCGCCAGGTCATCTCGCCGATCTTATACGCGACGCTTTGCATACGGGCATTCATCCAAATTTCGTAGTCCTTACCACGATACAGATGCGATCATTAGGACATGCATGTATCTTCCGGATTTCTAATCCCAAAGGCGAGCGACTGCTTTTGCTTCAGCACGTAGTGGCGGGCAATTCGTTAGGCCGGAAGCATCTTTTTTGGATCTTGATAATTGCCCAAATGCCTTGTCGGATACACCATTACCGGCCTTCCATTGTAGCAACTCCGATGTTGTACCCAACTTTTTTGCCCATCTTCTACGGACGGGTATAGTAATTTCTTGTGATCCTCTAGCATGCGGTCAAACTTAGCCTTCTCCTTTTCACTTTCGCAATCTCTTTGTGCATCACGAATGACATCACCAAGAGCATCATCTTCGCGAGTGTGTCTTCGCCTCGCCTCTTCTTCACTTACCATTGCAAGATCATCGAAGTCACCGTATTGAGCAATAATGTCGTTAGGGTCCAATTGTTCTTCTTCACCTTCTTCCATTATAACCTCGGTTTCTCCGTGCTTGGTCCAACAAATATAGTTTGGCATGAAACCCGACTTCAACAAGTGTGAGTGAAGACTCCTTGAGCTAGAATATTCCTTCAAATTCTTACACAGGGCACATGGACAAAGACATGAAACCATCCCGCTTGTTTGCCTCGGCCACTCTTAAGAAATAATGCACGCCATCAATGAACTCTTTGAGCGGCGATCGACATTGTACATCCAATGGCGTGTCATCGTCTGCATTATATGACATATCACATAATTAAATTTCAAGTTTCAAATTTTTCCCAGATAGTACACATGATAGAGAGGCTACCCAAAAATTTTAGAATTTTTGAAATTAAGATGAATTTATTTTGAATTTTCAAAAATCAAGACTATTTGACACGTTTGACCCTAGGTCAATAATTAACTAAATTGCCCAAAGTCATTAAGGGTGAATGACCCTAGGTCAACAATCAATCCAAAAGGCAAACAATAACTAAGTGATTAAGCTAATTAAGAGATTAACTAATTACTTAATAATTAAATATTAAACTTATTTATTAAAACAAAATTAATATTTATTATTTTTACCCAAGAGGTTGGATCTGATAAGATAAGACTTATCTCATCAAACACCCTCAAAGCTTAACCTAACTAACACATGTAAAAGTCATTTTTCATTTATTTAAATAATTATTAAATAAGGTGAAAAATAAAAGTCTTCAGATTGATCCCAAAATTTTTATACAGATAGTTCATAGCCTAATTAGATGGCAAAACAATTTTCAGAATTTTTGGATCATTAATTTAGCCTACAAAATTCATGGAATAATAATTAAATAAATAAGCATAAAATAGGTATAAATTCAACTTTGTCCAAATAGTCTTAAAATTTTTATATGGACTGTTCACAGTGTAACTTAGTGGAAAAACAAATTTCATGATTTTTAGAAATTTATTGTGGCCTACAAAAATAATGAAAGTTCCATTTATGAATTAATTAATTGGCAATTTTATAACATATAAAAAATATTCAAATTTCACATTTCATATTTTTCATAATGGACGGCAGGGTTAGCATCGAGCTTACATGAACACGCCGGTGAATACGGTTGAGTGAATAAGCGGCTCGGCGGTGGTGACAATGGCAAGTTGCGTGTCGTCCCGGCGGCAGCGGCGTTCTCGCTCTGTGATTTAAGCATTTAAGCAGAGTTTAAATAGAAGGACATTTAGTCGGTTGGTGTTACCAAGGGACTAAATCCAACCTTAGTCCAGGTTGGTACTACAATCCGGGACTAAAGATTTAGTCGAGATTGTAGTACCAACCGACTAAAGGTTGACATTAGTCGGTTGGTAACACCAACCGACTAAAAGTTCCTCTGCAAAGCTCGCCACCGAGCCGTTGGGCGAGGATTTTAGTCCGGTTGGTGTTACCAACCGACTAAAGATCTTTTTATCCCGGACGCAATTTTGTCCGAGACTATTGCCCATTTGGCAGTTCGACCAAAGATCTGTTCTGTAGTAGTGCAGCCTGATGCAGCACCAACTAATGAACAGATTCAGTTCTCATGCATTTAACAATTTGTAACTTTATATTGAAGTGCCCAGCACTACCTTCGGTCGACAAGAATTGACCGAAGGTGACACTCAATGTCAATTCTCAGCAGCAATTAAGAGCCAACAGTGGCTTTCTTGACTTCTCACGCAACAACAGCAATCAAATATAAATAGGTTCGGCTGGTAAACAGCAGCCCAAACCTGAAAGCTTTCTCCCTCCTGAGCGTTCCTCAACACAAGAAAGACAGAACCAGTACGCAGCAAATTTGATCCTGGTGATCAAATTCCACGCCACCTCGAGAAGCCCTAGAAGGATGTCATGCAAATAGCAGGAACGCCATATGGCCGCCATACATGGCGTTTTCTCTGGATCTTTTATTCTCCAACTCACGAATCAAAAAAATATTCTCCAACTAGCCGACACAGCAAACTAGCAATTCAAGATTGATTGATACCAGGACTTCCGTGAATCCACGCCAAGATAGAAGACAGCAGGCTTCACTTGATCCGACGACGCCACAGCCGACCAATCATCGGAAAGGATCTCGATGATCCAAGACCTACCATCTGATGCGGATCAAATCTCGAGATAAGATTAAATCTGTGGGTTGCCGATCTTTTGTGGAGAAAATTCTCAATCAAATATGTGGAGTACGAATTACATGATGCAATTCGTACTTAGATAAATAAATCTCACACCCGTATGCACCTCAGTACACTAACGAGAAATAGGGATCAAAGATCCAACGAGAAACTCCTAGCATCATAGCTAAAACCCTCACGCCAAGATGGAATCTTCATCCAAGATTGGAATTCACAAGAACACTTGTAGAACAGTGATGAACTCTTACGGTCGAAGGCTAACACACATATTTTAATTCATAACTCGAAACTTGATTTACATGGCTGAATGCCTTAATCTTATATAGTACTCACGTACTAAAACTAAAACTAAAATTCTCGCACGTACACATCCAAAACCGACTAAGCTATCTTGACCCTGGACATTACGTTATATGCATGCAGTTCGGATTCTAAAGAAGGAATAATCCTTACTTTCCTACTATGTGATTTATGGTTTAATTAATCTAGACATGCAATATGTTTGCTTGCCGGTCGGCCCCATCCTAATGCTGTAAGAAAAGAAAAGCACACGGACGTTTCTTCCAGGCGCTTGCAATCAGTTCTTGCTTCCTGATTTATTTTTGTTGGTGTCCCTTTCTTTTATCTGCTGATATTTTTTTATCTCCTTAGTCCACGTACAACAAGAAAACCAATCAAAAACTATCTCACGTTCCTTATATAGCTCTTTCCAAATATCCTGCTTAGGAGTAGTTGACATAAAATAATAACCAGACTCCTCACGCCATCCAAATTCCATCTCGACTCCTCCCGGGTCCCAAACACATGCATGGATATGCACATGTACATGCGGACGCGCCACACGCACCAGCTCTTGCCCATGTGCCGCATTCTCGAGTTCTGATTCCACATACGCATACATCTCACAGACAGGTTTAGTGCCCGCATGCATAGTAAGAATTAAGGTTTCTTGGACCGCATCATCCTCCCCTCCTTCAAGAGAAATCGTCATCGGTTTCGAGTTGGTCTTATAACCATATTCGGCAGTTTGCCTGGGGGCTGAAAATTTTTTTAGCAGCTTCAGCCTTCTTCTTCTTCCTATGCCCTCCTTTATAGCAACTTCTTACACTACACTACTACCACTGTAGATAGTGTCACTACTGCTTGCAGCCACAGAGCAGAGAGCTCGCACACCAGAATTCCAGAAATAATGCGTCCGCCACGACTGTAGCTTGCCGTCCATGGTAGGTGCCACTGTAGCTTGCAGCGAGCGTAAGGGGTCCCCAAAAGAAGGAAGCCGAGTTAATGCCTCCGCCACGACGTTGCAGCAGGTCACCTCGCACTAAAGCGTACAGGTGTGTCGTGGTGCATGGCAGGTGGGCCCCACAGCCTCTGCTCCCCGGACCCCACGTGGAGAGTAAAGTACACACTACTGCTACGGTGCTACTCTCCCCACTCTGACCCTGTCCCCTCGAATCAGGTCCGCTCCGGTTCAGATATCGCTGCTTATGCTAGGATAATTATTTCTTTATCAAGTCAACACCTTTCACACTTGTCTTGTAATATATTATTCTCTATTACTAAATACAAATTAGCTTTGAGCAAATAAAATCAGATACTGTAGACTTCCTTTGACATAGCCAAACACGTAGCTAATAGGTTTGATGCAAGAGGTTTGATGTAAGTGTTACGGAGTACCTTGTGTACTCATCTGCATTTGTTGAACATTTTTAGAGGGAGACCGAAGATCGGTTTCTATCGCACTGTAAGTGGATGATGAGGATGACACGTTCTAAAGGTTTAACTCTCAGTCGGTTGCCTGTGGATTGGAGCATAGCACAAGGACCCGTTGCCTTTTATTTATCATTGCTTCCACTGCAATTTACTCTTTTATATGTTCATTTGGTCGGTCGGTCCCTTATGTAAAATGCGGTCAATATGACCTATGCTTAACTGTTATTATTGTGTAATATATTGTTGTTTTTATCGTGTATGGATGTGATATATCAATGTTGGATATGTGTACTAGTCACTGAACATAGGACTAGCACAGTAAATACATAGTATTTCAGGATTAGTTTCCTTCGTCCGACATATGGACCAATAAATGTTGTTTTTTTACTCTTGCGACGAGACAAACAAAATAAGACACATACAGCGTACATTCAGTTTTTTTTTTTTGGCAAAGCATGCCAGTTTCATTTGATTGTAACATGTGCTGATTATTGTAGTAGATCTTTTGGTTTGTTGCTTCTATATATATTATTCGGTTTGTTTAAATAAGTAGTGGATCAATTGACTGCATAATTTTGGTCTTATCTACGTTGCATTTTTTTCCCTCTATATGTGACTTACTGTCAACAGCATGTTCTGCTTGCTCCCCTTTTTTATTTGTTCCATATCATTTTCTATTAGTTCTAATAATATTTTTATTTGTTTCAGCAGTATTTTTATTTACGCGAACTACTAGAACACTTGACTATGAACTACTAGAACCTTGCATAGTGAACTATTGGAACTCCACCCACGAACTACGGGAACACCATCTATGAGCTACTGGAACACTGCCTACAAATTACTGGAACAATGTCTAGGAATTTTCTGAGGATGATGTTCCATGTTGATATGCCATGGTCGTTCCACAATTACTTTTGGGTTGTTTCAATAATATTCTATACTTGTTTCGTAGTATATGATATCATCGCTAAGCTGTAATATATGCATCATAAGTCTTGTTTCGAAGATAGAGTTGTGACGAACACGATGGTACACATAGACCGAGAATCAGATTCTTCATTTAAAAGATACTACTGACGTCTGAATTATAGAAAGCAAAGAAATATGTGCCACTGTGTAACAGATGGGTGGCCACGCGCACGTGCTCCAGCATGCAGCCGCTGCCCGTAATGTACACGTAGGAAGATGAATATTGTGTAATGGATGATTGTATTGTGAGTCGAGGGCGGTTTATATAGAGTACAAGGTTTGAAGACCAAGAAACCTCTTCTAGAGATAACGCTGCTATTACGGGATTACAAATCCTAAACTACCAAATATAGGAATATGTCAATATACTCTAACATCCCCTGCAGTCGTAACGGTAGCGTCGCGGACGGTCAAACTGGAGAGGAAGCCGAAGGTGGGGAACCATCGGACTGACATCCCCCCGCAATCACAGCGGGAGCGTCGGGGACTGCTGTGGCATCGCGGACGCGGTGACTGTAGAGGGAACCGGCGAGTTTGCTCAAGATAATGATAGCCCTTTGTTACCAAGGTAGCTGAGAGCGAGGTGACCATGGTCGTAGCTGTGGAGGAGGGAACCATGTCGAGGTAGCTGGTGTCGAGATCGTCGCTGTGGTCGAGGTAGTGGAGTTGATGCAGAGGAGGTCGTGGCTGAGGTCGGTGAAGAGGTCGCTGACGTCGTCCAGCCGTGGACAAAGATGAAGCAGAGGGGGGCCGGCTGGATCCGGCGAGGAGGAAGCCGGATCGCCGTGGTCAAACGAATGTGGTCGAAGATGAAGCAGAGGGGGGATCCAGCGAGGAGGAGGCCGGATCTGGGTGAGGCACCGCCAGATCCGACGCAGAGGAGGCCGGATCTGGGAGCAGCGGCACCAGAGAAGGTCGGGGCAAGCTAGAGGCAGTGGCGTCGGGAGCCCAGATCTAGGGCCTTGGAGATGAGCGGCGGAGAGAGCCGACTCTAGATCCGGGCGGAGAGAAGCCTGTCGGCGCATCCGACGAGGAGGAGGCTGGATCGAGGAGAGGCACCGCCGGATCCGGCGCGGAGGAGGCCGGATCCAAGAGTGGCGGCACCAGAGAAGGACCTGGTCAGCATTGACGAAGACGGTGGCGTCGACGATGGCAATGGTGACCATAGGCAGCAACACTGCAGCCCGAAGGGGCAATGCAGTGGCAGCCCATGCATGTTGATGGCATGACCACAAGTGCGGGCTCTTGGTGGTGCGACGGCTCATAATCGCGGACGACAGGCCGACGATGACGATCTGGCGTGATGATGACGGTAGACGGGGCGCTCGAAAGGCTGTGGAGGGAGGGCCATGTCGACGAGCGCGCCGTATCATGCCACGACGTCATCGGAGGAGAGGAAGCGCCGGAGAGGTCGAAGCCGAGGCGGTGAAGTCTGGAGCCAAGGAACGTCGACGGGTTGGCAAGGCGACGCAAACCGATCTATGATCAGAAAAAAAAATAGAGAAAACCCGATCTGAAGATGACCGGGGAAAACTCTAATTGATAGCCGATCGGATGATTGGTGACACGACTTAAACTACGGGTTGCGCAGCTCCTAGGAGAGATCATGGAGATGAGATCATCTCCGAAGCGGCATTTAACGGAAGGCGTGAAGGCGGCTCAAGAGCGCATCATTCTGATACCATGTAGGAAGATGAATATTGTGTAATAGATGATTGTATTGAGACTTGAGGGCGGTTTATATAGAGTACAAGGCTTGGAGGGCAAGAAACATCTCCTAGAGATAAGACAGGTATCACAGGATTACAAATCCTTAAATATCAAATATGGAGATATGCTAATATACTTTAACAGTATATACATACCTAGATTCCACACCAATAGGTGGAGCTTCAGCTGTCGTCGTGTTTCTTTCCTTAATTTCGTGTCTTGGTCCTCTTGTTGGAAGGTACTCCTCACTCCTCAGTGCTTTCATTAATTGAGCTACTCCAACTTGGGACTTGGGACTGGGCGCTGTATCCATCGATCTCTGCCTGCGTACGTGCAGGTTCGGAGCCCGCGATGCTTGGATGGCTGTTGCAGGTTTGGAACGACTGGGGGATGGAAATTAATCCTGGTCCTCCTTAGCTTGGATGTTTAGAATTTTCTCGAAAAATGCTTTTATAATAATATAATCTTATTAGGTTTTACAATTATATTACAATATAAATGAATAGTTAAATGTGTATTTTGAGGGACCCTCTGGATGTCCAAAACGACTTCGCGTGAGTCTATATGAACAGTTGCTATTGGTAGGCGTAGCAGCGAGCTGCGATCAGCGCATTGAATTGAACTGAATGATTTTTTGGCGAACAAGAAGTGAATGAATTGTCACTGACGTTGCGATTGGACGAGCTTGCGAGGAAGTTTCGTCGGCTTGTTGGTCATGGAGAGTTGGCCGGGTAGGGCCTGCCCGCGACGTTGCATGCATGCGTCACGGTTGCTTGCGTCACCCGACGACAACGTGGTTATGCAGCACTCACCCAGCATTCAAACCACCGCCTATCCGTTTGGTTGAAAACAGGTGTATGATAGTCATCTAAAGCAATCTACAGTACGTGTACTGAATGGATCGAGAAATGCTGATTGGACATGGTACAAGTCTGCACAAGCTAGTCTTTATGCGGCCCCAATGCTCCATCTTCACTAGTATCTTAAGCATACTATGTAGACAAATTGATGATGTGGCACCATAGTTAATGAGAAGAGATAGTACTCTAGTATCTAATTTGGATACCAGTTTGGGCTCGAAATCCAACTCGTAAAATTTATTGTATACTCATGCATGTAATTAAATGAAACAGCTTAAGATACTGCACAATAAGAAATCTTGCATTGGAAAGATAGTATCCTAACACTGTTCATACGCTAAGAAACTGCACTAAGATATTGCCATTGGAAGCAACCTTATGGGGCGCTAGTGTGTCGTGTTACACGGCCCATAATAGTTGGCCACAGTTACTCGCCCAGCTGTATGATTAACAAGAGTAATGTCGTCTATCGCGAACTGGTGCGATAGTGCCTGACTCACTGACTGCCAAGTCCCTTCGCAAAGCCACGCCTGCCAAAACCTATGCAAAGGCAACGCAAGCGGTTCTGTCATAGTTAGGACATCTTCAGTAGTATTATATCAGCTCTCGTAAAATCTTAAATAGAAAAAAGAAGCATAAAACAATTATTTCTACAGACAAGCTAAGATAAAGCAACCAATACATATGAGAGAGGGAGTGAAGGAGTGAGAATATTATAAGTTTGAGATGAATATTAGAGACAACTTGCTAGAGACAGTTTATTGGAAGTGTTATCTCTAAATCTGTCTTTCATGATGTAGAGTTGATATAGCAAAATTAGAGATAATACTATTGAAGATGCTCTTAAGGACGTAGCTAGTAACCTAGTAGGGCTTGAGAGTTCAGACATTATCACAGTTTTAGAAGAGCAAGAGTGGAAACCGGGTACTCATTCGGTCCTGATTGTCCATGCCTGAGTCCTCCTGAGCAAAACTTTACTGGAATTAATCGAACTTTAACTTCTTAACTAGTTCGATATTAGTAGCATTAATCGAGCTCTCGCAGTCAATTGATATAGAGCAAACTTTCCTACTCACTTTGCAACGAAAGTGAAAAATTCAATACACGTCGTAGCCTTCCCTTCGTATTAGCCTTCCTCTTCGTATAAAAAGTTGTAACTCAATTTTATGAAGTTATCCTCCGAAGACGTTGTAGCAGCACCAAACAATTAATGCTCTCAGATGCAATAAGCAAATCGGCTATTGCGGATCAAATCACCAAGTTACTTTCGGCCGACACGCTACGACAGAAATTGACGCTTGACGTCAATTCCCAGCAGCAGCAAACACTCCCCGGAATTAGCAAAATTAACAACTTGTATAGGGTGGATGTTGTAACAGCCAAAACACCAACCAATCAATCAATAACTCTAGTCAGCAGTAAAGGAAGTTGATCACTCGGCTAGACCAAAGGAGACATCAGCAACCAACGAATTAATGCACTCAATGTAATAAACAATTCGGCAATTGTGGCTGAAAAACATCAACATGAACAGACTCATTTCTGATGCATTAAACAATTTGTAACTTTATATTGAAGTGCCCGGCACTACCTTCGGCCGACAAGAATTGACCGAACGTGACACACAATGTCAGTTCTCATCAGCAATTAAAAGCCAACAGTGGCTTTCTTGACTTCCCACGCAACAACAGCAATCAAAGATAAATAGGTTCGGCTGGTAAACAGGTGCCCAAACCTGAAAGCTTTCTCCCTCCCGAGCGCTCCTCAACACAAGAAAGACAGATCGGATTAGTAGACCAGTACGCAGCAAATTTGATCCTGGTGATCAAACACGCCACCTCGAGAAACCCTAGAAGGATCTCATGCATAGCAGGAACGCCGTATGGCCGCCATACATGGCGTTTTCTCTGGATCTTTTATTCTCCAACTCACGAATCAAAAAAAATATTCTCCAACTAGCCGACCCAGCAAACCAGCAATTCAAGATTGATTGATACCAGGACTTCCGTGAATCCACGCCAAGACAGAAGACAGCAGGCTTCACTTGATCCGACGACGTCACAGCCGATCAATCAGCGGAAAGGATATCGATGATCCAAGTCGTAACTATCACCTGATGCGGAATAAATCTCGAGACGAGATTAAATTCGTGGGTTGCCCGATCTTTTACGGTGAAAATTCTCGATCAAATATATGGAGTACGAATTACAGGATGTAATTCGTACTTGAATAAATAAATCTCACACTCGCGTATACTTCAGTACACGAACAAGAAATAGGGATCAAAGATCTAACGAGAAACTCCTAGCACCACAGCTAGAAATCCTCACGCCAAGATAAAATCTTCATCCAAGATTGGAATTCACAGGAACACTTGTAGAACAGTGATGAATTCTTACGGTCGAAGGCCAATCCGCACACATGTTTTAATTCATAACTCAAAACTTGATTTACATGGCCGAAGGCCTTAATCTTATATAGTACTCCCTCTATTCTTAAATACATGACGTTTGACCAAACGTGCAATCAAACTTATATAACTTTGACCATTACTTTTCATATGATTTTGTTAGTAAAAATTAAAAATTATTATATTATGATAATATTTATCATGACAAATCTAATGATACTATTCACTCATGATCAATCTAAATAGTCTTTCATATACTATTAATTAAAGTTAGATAAATTTGATCGCACGTTTGATCAAATATCATGTATTTAAGAACGAAGGGAGTACTCACGTACTAAAACTAAAACTAAAACTCTCGCACGTACACATCCAAAACCGACTAAGCTATCTTGACCCTGGACATTACGTTACATGCATGCAGGTCGGATTCTGAAGAAGGAATAATCCTTACTTTCCTACTATGTGATTTATGGTTTAATTAATCTAGACATGCAATATGTTTGTATGCCGGTGGGCCCCATCCTAATGCTCGTAAGAAAAGAAAAGCACACGGACGTTTCTTCCAGGCGCTAGCAATCAGCTCTTGCTTCCTGATTTCGTGGAATTTTTGTTGGTGTCCCTTTCTTTTATCTGCTGTTATTTTCTTATCTCCTTGAGTCCACGTACAGCAAGAAAACCAATCAAAAATTATCTCACGTTCCTTGTATAGCTCTTACCAAATATCCTGCTTAGAAGTAGTTGACATAAAATAATAACCAGACTCCTCACGCACATATACATGTGGACGCGCCGCACGTACCAGCTCTTGCCCACATGCCGCCTTCTCTGGTTTTGATTCCACACACGTATGCACCTCACGGACAGGTTTAGCACCCGCATGCATAGTAAGAATTAAGATTTCTAGGACCGCATCATCCTTCCCTCTTTCAAGTGAAACCCTCATCGGTTTCGAGTTAGTCTTGTCACCTCACCATCTTCGGCAGTTTGCATGGGAGCTGAAAAATTTTCAGCAGTTTCAACCTTCTTCTTCTCTTCTTCCGGGCCCTCCTTTCTAGCAACTTCTTACACTACACTACTACCACTGTAGTTAGGATCTACAACTGTGTGCTGGGAGCTGATCCAAAGGCTCAAGATCTATATAAGTTTTACTGTGATGTATTTACTGTTGATGTCTAAATTTTGAACTGGTTTACTTTCTGCTTTCAGACTGTAAGAAAACTTGTGGTAAAAACTGAGCTTATACCAGCAGCCAAGGAACGGAGAAGAATCATCTTCCGCATATTCGTTTTTCATTTAGTTTACTTTCTGCTTTCGGACGGTAAGAAAACTTGTGGTAAAAACTGGGCTTATGCCAGCAGCCAAGGAATGGAGAAGAATCATCTTCCGCATATTCGTTTTTCATTTAGTTATAGCTTTAGAACCCTAAGTACTTTCCTCTTTGCAATTCCCCATTGCGATTTTCACTCCAGAAACCAAGCGACAGGTTGTCTGAAATTTCTGAACCTGTCAGGGTCCCCAAAAGAAGGAAGCCGAGTTAATGCCTCCGCCACGACGTTGCAGCAGGTCACCTCGCAATAAGGCGTACAGGTGTGTCGTGGTGCATGGCAGGTGGGCCCCACAGCCTCTGCTCCCCGGACCCCACGTGGAGAGTAAAGTACACACTACTTATGCTAGGATAATTATTTCTTTATCAAGTCAACACCTTTCACACTTGTCTTGTAATATATTATTCTTTATTACTAAATACAAATTAGCTTTGAGCAAATAAAATCGGATACTGTAGGCTTCCTTTGACATAGCCAAACACGTAGCTAATAGGTTTGATGCAAGTGTTACGGAGTACGTTGTGTACTCATCGCACTTGTTGAACATTTTGAGAGGGAGAAGAGGGAGACCGAAGACCGGTTTCTATCGCACTGTAAGTGGATGATGAGGACGACACGTTCTAAAGGTTTAACTCTCAGTTGGTTGTCTATGGATTGGGGCATAGCATGCCTTTTATTTATCATTGCTTCCACTGCAATGTACTCTTTTATATGTTCATTTGGCCGGTCGGCCTCTTGTGTAAAATGAGGTCAATATGACCTATGTTTAACTGTTATTATTGTGTAATATATTGTTGTTTTTATCGTGTATGGATGTGATATATCAATGTTGGATGTGTGTACTAGTCACTGATTATAGAACTAGCACAGTAAACACATAGATTAGTTTCCTTCGTCCGACACATTGACCAATAAATGTTGTTTTTTTACTCTTGCGACGAGACAAACAAAATAAGACACATACAGCGTACATTCAGTTTTTTTTTTTTTTTGCAAAGCATCCCAGTTTCATTTGATAGTAACATGTGCTGATTATTGTAGTAGATCTTTTGGTTTGTTGCTTCTATATATATTATTCGGTTTGTTTAAATAAGTGGATCAATTGACTGCATAATTTTGGTCTTATCTATGTTGCATTTTTTTCCTCTATATGTGACTTACTGTCAACAGCGTGTTCTGCTTGCTCCCCTTTTTTATTTGTTCCATATCATTTTCTATTAGTTCTAATAATATTTTTATTTGTTTCAGCAGTATTTTTATTTACGCGAACTACTAGAACACTTGACTATGAACTACTAGAACCTTTCATAGTGAACTATTGGAACTCCACCCACGAACTACGGGAACACCACCTATGAGCTACTGGAACACTGCCTACAAATTACTGGAACAATGTCTAGTAATTTTCTGAGAACAAAAAATGATGTTTCATGTTGATATGCCATGGGCGTTCCACAATTTCTTTTGGGTTGTTTCAATAATATTCTATACTTGTTTCGTAGTATATGATATCATCGCTAAGCTGTAATATATGCATCATAAGTCTTGTTTCGAAGATAGAGTTGTGAGGAACACGATGGTACACATAGACCGAGAATCAGATTCTTCATTGAAAAGATACTACTGACTTCTGAATTATAGAAAGCAAAGAAATACTCCCTCCATTCTTAAATACATGACGTTTGACCAAGCGTACAGTCAAACTCATCTAACTTTGACTAATAATATATAAAAAACTATTTAGATTGATCATGAGTGAATAGTATCATTAGATTTGTCATGATAAATATTTTCATAATATAATAATTTTGTAATTTTTACTAACACAATTATATGAAAAGTAATAGTCAAAGTTATATAAGTTTGACTGCACGTTTGGTCAAACATCATGTATTTAAGAACAGAGGAGTATGTGCCATCGTGTAACAGATGGGTGTACAGCAAGACGTGCTCCAAAGATGCACCGCCTCCGTAATGTATATGTAGGAAGATGAATATTGTGTAATGGATGATTGTATTGAGACTCGAGAGCGGTTTATATAGAGTACAAGGCTTGGAGGCCAAAAAGCCTCTCCTGGAGATAAGGCAGGTATTACGGGATTACAAATCCTAAACTACCAAATATAGGGATATGCCAATATACTCTAACATCCCCCCGCAATCGTAGCGGTAGCGTCGTGGACGGTCAGACTGGAGAGGAAGCCGAAGGTGGGGAACCATCGGACTGACATCCCCCTGCAATCGCAGCGGGAGCGTCGGGGACTGCTGTGGCGTCGCGGACACGGCGACTGTAGAGGGAACCGACGAGTTTGCTCAAGATAATGATAGCCCTTTATTGCCGAGGTAGCCGAGAGCGAGGTGACCATGGTCGTAGCCATGGAGGAGTGAGCCATGTCGAGGTAGCTGGTGTCGAGATCGTCGCTGTGGTTAGGGTAGTGGAGTTGATGCAGAGGAGGTCGTGGCCGAGGTCGGTGAAGAGATCGCCAACGTCGTCCGGCCGTGGACGAAGATGAAGCAGGGGGGGCGGCCGGATCCGACGAGGAGGAGGCCGGATCGCCATGGTCGAATGGACGTGGTCGAACGGCCATGGTCATCCGGCCATGGACGAAAATGAAGTAGAGGGGGGGCCGGCTGGATCCGGCGAGGAGGAGGCCGGATCGCCATGGTCGAACGAATGTGGTCGAAGATGAAGCAGAGCGGGAGGGGATCCGGCGAGGAGGAGGCCAGATCTGGGCGAGGCACCACCAGATCCGACGCGGAGGAGGCCGGATCTGGGAGCGACGGCACCGGAGAAGGTCGGGGCAAGCTGGAGGCAGCGGCGCTGGGAGCCCGGATCTGGGGCCTTGGAGACGAGCGGCGGAGAGAGCCGACTCTAGATCCGGTCGGAGAGAAGCCCGTCGACGCATCCGACGAGGAGGAGGCTATCTCCAGGAGAGGCACCGCCGGATCCGGTGCAGAGGAGGCCAGATCCGGGAGTGGCGGCACCAGAGAAGGACCTGATCAGCATTGACGAAGACGATGGCGTCGACGATGGCAATGGTGACCACAGGCAGCAACACTGCAGCCCGAAGGGGTGATGCAGCGGCAGCCCGTGCATGTTGATGGCATGACCACAAGTGCAGGTTCCCGGTGGTGCGACGGCTCGTACTCGCGGACGACGGGCCGACGATGATGATCAGGCGTGATGACGACGGTAAACGGGGCGATCGGAAGGCCGTGGAGGGAGGGCCGTGTCGACGAGCGCGCCACATCACGCCACGACGTCATCGGAGGAGAGGAAGCGCCAGAGAGGTCGAAGCCGAGGCGGTGAAGTCCGGAGCCAAGGAACGTTCACGGGTCGGCAGGGCGACGCAAACCGATCTATGATTGGAAAAAATATAGAGAAAACCCGATCTGAAGATGACCGGGGAAAACTCTAATTGGTAGTCGATCGGATGATCGATGACACGACTTAAACTATGGGTTACACAGCTCCTGGGAGAGATCATGGAGATGAGATCATCTCCCAGGGGCGGCGCAGTGGAAGCTGTGGAGGCGGCGGCTCAAGAGTGGCACCGCTCTGATACCATGTAGGAAGATGAATATTGTGTAATGGATGATTGTATTGAGACTCGAGGGCGGTTTATATCGAGTACAAGGCTTGGAGGGCAAGAAACATCTCCTAGAGATAAGGCAGGTATCACGAAATTACAAATCCTTAACTACCAAATATAGGGATATGCCAATATACTCTAACAAAGATATACGCACCTAGATTCCACACCAAGAGGTGGAGCTTATTGTCGTCGCTTTCTTTCCTTAATTTCGTGTCTTGGTCCTCTTGATGGAAGGTCACTACTACGTAAAAGGCCTTCACGAGACGGTTCAAGCGCCATCACGCAGAGCGGTTTCTTAAGCCGCCCGAGTTTATGGGTCGATGATGCATGAGGTCATCACGCACGGTTTTCAAACTGCTCGTGATGCATACTACCATGCACGGTTTCAACCACAAACCGCTCAGGTGATGACCCATATCACAGAGCGGTTTGACCACAAACCGCTGCGTGATATATAGATATCACTGAGCGGTTTGTGGTCAAATCATCTGTGATGACCATATAACACGAGCGGTTTCAGCCACCAACCGCTCTGTGATATCTATATATCGCAGATGGTTTGTGGTCAAAACCGTGGTGATGACTCTTCTCTATAAAGCCTCCAGCGGTATTGCTTGTGCCTTTAAAAGGCATCATATATATATATATATTATATTTTCAATTTCCTGTCAGAGTTGAGTACCTGCGCGTACGCCCACATCACTTTCTTAACGCTACAGGTACTCCGATCGAAGTGGCATCTTGTATTAGCAACCAAGTAATTGGATGTCTTGACGCTTCAGTGCAACAGATTTTAAATTTGCAGGGCTCAATGAGGTTGTTCTCGTTGTCGCTTCTCTTCCTCATGTCACTGGACGCCAATTTCAAAAGTGGCCGAGGGACTAGGAAAATAGATATATAATATATATATATAATGCCGCTTTAAAGGCACAAAACCACCGCTGAGACTTTATAGAGAAGAGATTAGAATGGAATGATAGGACGACGCACCTAGGACGCAAGATAGGAGAACTTGACTGCATGAACACAGCTATACGCATAAATGTGAAATGAATGGCGAGAAGCAACAGATGACATCTTGACAAAATGACAAATCGACAAATAAGTCATAACATACATATCACACATTTTATACATCTATTTTGCAAATCATCAATCATACATATCAACAATTTCATGGTTCACCAAGCAAGTTTCCACTATCGATAGCGCATAACACTTGACATTTCGAATAAGTCATAAGTCATAACAATATAACATATCAACAAACTCATACATATCAACAACCCAATAAGTCATAACATATCAAGTCCCATCCGAACCCACAACATAAACTAAGCAAGATGCATAGAATGCACATACACCAATAGCCCTCGCTTTACATCATAGAGCAAGGGGACTATTAATATGAACTAATTATCAATTCAATTTCAGCATAAGACTATTAACATCATTACATCACAGAGCAAGGGAACTATTAATATGAACTAATTATCACTTCAATTTCAGATAAGACTATTAACATCATTGAGCGTTCAACAAAGAAGACAAAGAAGACCAAGGGTGTCCAAACCCGCCACCACACAGAAAGCACTAGCCATTTTCATCACAGAGCAAGCGGGTAGAGACAGAGAGGGAGTAAGGTAGGGTGATACCTCAAGATACAATAAGAACCACGGTGGCGACCCCACCACCAAAGACAACCTCATCCATCTCCTTCACCTTGCATAAATCACACAAACATCAGACACAACTTAAGGCTCAAGCATAAAAATCAAACTCAACACACACTACTACAAAACAGTTATAGCAGACGCCCCATCACAGCATTTGCCTTTGGAACCGCCTGTGTTGGGTATTCACGACCTGCGGTGGCGCCGAAGCCTATCACGAGACGGTGTTTTTAGAATCGCTCAGGATAGATCATGACGGTATTTTTAGAACCGCTCGTGATAATCATCTATCACAGACGGTTTGTGAATAGAACCGCTCTGTGATATTACACGACGGTTCTATTCACAAACCGCCTGTGATAATCCTAATCACGCATTTCTAGTAGAGAACCGCTTTGTAATATCACGCATTTGCCTCAATAAGAACCGTCTATGATGGTTGGGATTATCACGCATTTGCTCACTAAAACCATCTGATATTATATGCACGGTTCTCAACGAGAACCGCTCTGCGGATATTAATTATCATGCACGGTTTTTATTAAGAACCGCCTCGTGATATCCTCGCCGCTATAAATTGAGCGCGACATCCTCTCGCCAAGACCGCCGCTTCCACCGCCATGATGCTTGGCTGGCTGCCATGGCTCACGGTTTGGATAGGGCCCTCTGCCGGGCTAGCTCCACTTAGATCTACTAGCTAGCTTCTCCCCAAAGCGTGCCACTTCCCCGCCCTAGCTTCTCCAACTTCATGCTCCTCCCTAATTAAACAAATGAAGTAATATCGATTATCCTTTATCCACTCTATTGATTAGAGAATTTCCTTATTTTGTTAATCTCACATAGACCCTAATGTTTTGTTTTCTTTGTTGTATTCCTTCACCAAAGCATAGGGTTTAAGTTTCAATTAATACTACTTGATGGGAAAAGGCAAAACGTACATCTAGCTCTCAATTTGATGGACCCTAATTCCGTAAAATGAAAAACAAAACATGTAGCCTTTAATTAATCTGTGTAATTCCTTTGTGCAACGATGAGACAAAACGAGTAAGCACGCAAAGAAGTGAAAGTCTTAATCGTAACTAATTTCATGAGTAGTTTTCTAGAACATTAAAAAAAGAATTTATGACACACCAAGATAAGTCACATGTGCAATGATCTATTTTATATTTCCTCCATTTATATCCATGAAGAAACGCCATCACAAGGGTTTATTGTTTCAATTATATCAAAACGAATACCGCCGCAATCGCGTGGACCAACTTGCTAGTTATTAGGATCTTCTCTTGTCTTTTGTCTCGTATCTAATCAACAATCATGCGATAATCAATAATTATCCGCTATGCGCCACTTAGAGAGGAGAAGGTTGAATTGCCCCTAGCGCCCCAACACCCGCCGCCTCCCCCATTGCACCACCTTAGAGAGGAGAAGGAAAGGAGAGGAATCAGATTTTCTTCGTGAGCTCCGAGGGTAACGATCTATAACCCTTTATGTTTGCTATAAATTAATCGCTAATCAATTTTGACACTAATTTGTTACATGCGAGTGTAGATGGATCAAACCGATGTACAAGCAGAACCGTGTGAGTCAAGAGTACATTAATGGCGTGGTTGCTTTTAGAAGAGCCGCCGAAAGGTGATATGTTGAAGAAGGGATAAATTTTATGTATCGTCCATGCATTGATTATGTAATCAAGATGTTTAACAACGCGCGCAAATAGAAGCGCACTTGATTCAAGGGTTTCAAAAAGGGTATACATGTTGGACCACCACGGTGAAGAGCAAATTATTACACATGAAGTTAGTAATGACGGCATCGCCGAGGAAGTCAACGATATGCCGGATGTGGATCTGATCGCTTTTGATGAGGATAGGTCACACGATGACAACTGGATCGATACTACATGATGCGTAAGAGAACTACAATGAGAGAGAGTTTTGTAAATTCGAGGGCTTAGGGAGGACTCTGTGAGACCTTTGTTCCCTGGTTGCAAGCCGAATATACAAGGTTGTCAACCGTGCTTGAACCGCTGAAATTGAAGGCAAGCAATGGTTGGTCCGATAAGAGTTTCACGGCGTTGTTAGGTCTCCTAGAAGACATCCTTCCGGAGGGAAACGTGTTGCCTAGCACCACCTATCAAGCAAAGAAGGTTATTTGTCCATTGGGAATGGAAGTAGAAAGAATACATGCATGTCCTAACGATTGTATCCTCTATCGTAAAGAGTATGCGACATGCATGTATGTCCCTGTGCAAAGCATCCCGATACAAGCGCCGAATCATCGCTAAGGTGAAGCAAGGACCTCTCGCTAAGATGTTGTGGTATCCGCCGTGATCCCACGCTTGAAGCGCTTATTTGTGAACCCAAAGGAGGCAAGATTGTCGCTGGCACTCTGAGGAGCGTAAGAGAGATGGAAAGCTAAGACACCTCGCCGATTCTCGCCTAAAGGAGAAAGTTCGATCGGAGCTTCCAAGAGTTCAAGTGGAACCGAGGAACATAAGGTTAGGGTTGAGTACAGATGGAATGAATCCTTTCGTAACATGAGCACCGACATAGCACCGCCCGTGAATCTATGTATGTACAACCTTCCTCCTTGGTCGTGGTATGAAGCGGAAGTATATTTTGATGTCACTACTTATCCAAGGGCCAAGCAACTTGGGAATGATATTGATGTGTACCTAGCACCATTGTCGGAAGATCTTGTGACACTGTGGAACGAAGGGGTGTATGGGATGCGATAAACGAGAGAACTTCACTTTACGCGCCATGTTGTTCTCGCACCATCAATGATTTTCTCGCCTTGGTAACTCGCTTCAAGCCAAGACAAAAGGAGCCAAAGCCTCGTCCACACCGCTTAGATGCTACAGAGAGTGTATGGTCGAACAACTCGCAGAAAATCAGGTATAAGGCCACCAGAGGTTCCTTTCTGTGAGTCACCCATACCGCAAGATGAAAAACAATTGACGGAAATAAGGAGAACGATTCACTTCCAAGGGCTTTTGGAGGAAAGAGGTCTATGATATGGTTAAGGATATCGATGTTGTGCTTGGGAAGGGACGAAATTAAGAACCCGTGAGAAGAACATCCGAAGAAGCGGCCAATTTTTGGGACTTGCCTTATTGGGAGCACTTAGAAGTTCGCCAATCGATCGACGCCATGCATGTAGAGAAGAATGTATGTGATAGCTTGATTGGTCTCTTTGTCAACATTAGTGGCAAAACAAAGGATGGTGTTAACGCACGGTGTGACTTGGTTGATATGAACATAAGGACCGAGTTAGCACCGAAGAGACCGATACAGATTTAACGCATTCTTCCCCAAATTTTGCTACACTCTATCCAAGGCCGAGAGAAATAAATCGTGCGTAGCTTGCATGGAGTGAAAGTCCCATCCGTTACTCGCTAACATTAAGAACCTTGTTTCTATGCAAGATTTGAAATTAATTGGTATGAAGTCTCATGATTGTCATGTGTCGATGACACAAATGCTTCCTATTGTAATTAGAAGTATCTTGCCAAACAAGGTCCGAGTGGCAATCTTGAGGTCGTGGTTATTTTTTCAACTCAATTGCTCGAAGATCATTGATCCCCAAGGACTAGATGCTCGCAGTGCCGAGGTGGTGACCACTCTATGTCATCTTGAGATGTATTTTCCTTCGCCATTTTTCGATATCATGGTCCATCTCATTGTTCACCTTGGAGAGAGATAAAGATATGCGCCCTGTGTTCTTACGCCATATGTACCCGCTCGAGAGGTACATGGGAATTCTCAAGTCCTACGACGGAATCGATCTCGACCGAGGGCAAGATCATCAAGGTTATGCAACCGAAGAGGTCATTGAGTTCTCATCGACTACATGGCTCGTGGAACCGATAGGTGTGCCTCTATCTCGCCATGAGGGGAGATCGATGGTATCGGACCATCGAAGGAAATCAATAACTCCCGATCCGATACGACGCCAAGCCCATTTCATGGTCTTGCAACACATGACCCAAGTGTCCCCTGACATCGACGAGCACAAAGACATGGTGCGCCAATGTAATCCGCACCCGGAGGTTTGGATCACGAGAGAGCACAACCGCCGGCTCAACGAATGGTTAAAGGTGCGAATCATCCGGAGGTCATCAAGTGATGATACGCCGCTATGGTTGGCACGAGGGCCACATTTACAATTGTCGATGGCAAGGATACGACATAAATGGGTACACATTTTATACGGCAACTCAGATAGGAAGAGCACACCGTATCAGCCGTGTCCGTGATAGATGCATTCAAGACGGATGGGATGAGGAGCTCCTACTATGGGCAAATAGAGAAGATATGGGAGCTCGACTACGTGCTTTTCAAGATCCCCTATTTCGATGCCGTTGGGTCCATCTCCACATGTGAAGGTCGATAAGTACGGTGTCACTACCGTGGACCTCGAATGTGTTTGATACAAAGACGAACCATTCGATCAAGCAACCAAGTTGTTCAAGTCTTCTATGTAACCGACCCGCAAATAAGAAGCGCCACGTAGTTCTTCATGGAAAAAGGAGGATTATCGGAGTTGAGAATGTAGTGGACGAGGAAGAATACAATCAATTTGACGAGTTGCCTCCTTTCGGAAACGGCATTAGGCTCGAGGAAGAACCCAGTGAGGAAGCTAGCTATATGCGCCGATCATCGTGAAGGCCTATATCTTAATTAAGAATTTACTCCAATGTAATTAATTTATTCCATAACATCATGTGTTATGGACTTGTAATCTCTCATATATTTTGATGTCAACATGAAATTTTCATATGTTGATGTGTTATGGACTTGTCATATTTGATATTGATGTCAATGTGGACGACATTGTAATGTGGAGTATCAAAATTGGTTTCACTTGATTTGGAGTTGAGTTGAATTAGATATGAAATTTTGAAGTCAAATGTGTTATATATGAACTTGTTATGGACTTGTCATATTTGATATTGATGTCAATGTGTGGACGACATTGTAATGTGGAGTATCAAAATTGGTTTCACTTGATTTGGAGTTGAGTTGAATTAGATATGAAATTTTGAAGTCAAATGTGCTATGAACTTGTCATTAGGTTAGAATTCATATGGACTGTCATAATTGTCATCATACTTGTCTCACCAGGTTCACTATGTTTTGTCAGGTTATTTATGTCTCACTAGGTTCACTATGTTTTGTTAGGATATCATAAATTGTCATCAAGTTTCGCGAGATATTGTGAGCGGTTCTATTATACAACCGTCAGGATGATAATATCACTGCACGGTTTGTAATAGAACCGCTCAGGATAATAATTATCACGCATTTGTTCTATTATACAACCGCTCAGGATATTATATCACGCATTTCTTCTCATTACAAACCGTCTGCGTGATATACTTTTTATAAGGCGAAACGCTAGGGTTTTCCTCTCACTTCTCACTTCCTCTCCTGCACGCCTTATGCTCTCGCACGCTGCTCGCTCTAGGTTTAGGGCTCACCACCGCCGACCACGACACGCCCGACCATTGGCCGCCTGACCTCGCGCCGCTACGACCTCGGCGCCGACCTGGGCCGCCCGACCTCGGTGTCACCGCCTGACATTGGCACCTCCGACCTCGACGCCACCGGGCCCTCCCCTGTCGGCCTCCTCCTCTCAGACTGCCTTCTCCCGACCGTCCTCCTCCCCGTGTCGGCCTCCTCCCTCAGAGACTGCCTTCTCCCCGCCCTGCCCCTCCTCCCGTGTCGACCTCCTCCCACCTCCTCCTCCCGTGATCGGCCTCCTCCCCGTGATTGGCCTCCTTGCACCGTGAGTTCTTGTGCGGCATCATCTTTGTGAGTATTGCTCCTCCTGGGCAATTGGGTTGATCTTTGAATATATATATATATATATATATATATATATATATATATATATATATATATATATATATATATATATATATATATATATATATTTGTAGTGCTAGTTGCAAATTGATCGCTGGGCTTTGTTGACATGCTCGTGATGAACTCTGCGTTTTATAACGAGATTGAATGTGATAGTTAGTTCATACTTGAGCTCTATTGTATTACTTGCTACTATCAATATGTAATCGTTAATTGGTTTCTTTCAAGTTGAGCTCATAGTTCTGCTGTAAATTGATCAAGGACTTTGTTGACATGCTCGTGATGAACTCTATCTTATAATCGAGATTGAATGTGATAGTTAGTTCATACTTGATCTCTATTGTATTACTTGCTACCGCCAATATGATGTATCGTTAATTGGTTACTTTGTTGAGCTCATAGTTCTATTGCAAATTGATCGCTTGTATTGACTAGTTTGTGATTCTTCTAGTAGTCTCAGATGAGCTCATTCAACTTTTCATTTGCCATCTTGATCTCTCGTAGTCAACCTCTGCTTGATCGAAGTTTAATCTGCTTTGCTAATAGCTGAGATCATTTGACGCTTACAAAGTATTGTTTAGAGCTCATAGTTTGAATTTATATTATCATATTCATTTCATGAAGAGTATAGACAATAGGATTGAGATGGCAAAGACTTGTTCTTAGCTACTCTCCTTCCGAGAGCACATAATATCATCAATCAATATGTTGGAATAGTGTCTGCGGTAATCGTTAATCTCTAGACCTTTTATTGGCCGAGTTTAATCCGCATTTGGTTCTAGTTTGTTTCTATGTTGGGATTAAACCTTTGCTTAGCATTTCCTTCGCCGATCATTTTACTTGATTCTAGTTCTATGTCTTCATTAAAGGCTAGTCTTCGTATATGAAGCATTAAACCTTTGCTTAGCATTTTCTTCGCCGATCCCGACACACTTGAGTGTACCTTTTGCTTCATGCCAATCCTCCACAAGCATGAAGCAAATGGTACACTCAAAGGTGTCGGGGTCGATGAAGTAGGCTCTCGCAAAGATAGGCTCTGCAAAAGATTTATATCACTAGTTTCTATCTATACAAAGATCACAAGAGAAGCTAGTGGATTAAGGAGTGTTAGGAGTGTTAGAATAGAAGCTCGTGGATTAAGGAATGTTAGGAATGTTAGTAGTCAGATGAGCTCATTCAACTTTTCATTTGCCATCTTGATCTCTATAGTTAATCTCTGCATTTCTTCCCGAGATTAATTGTTTCATATTTATGCCGGAATGTTAGTAGTCCAGATGAGCTCATTCAACTTTTCATTTGCCATCTTGATCTCTATAGTCAACCTCAGATTTCTTCCCGAGAGCAAGTAAGCGAGATGGCAGAGGCACCGTCTTCGCCTTCGCCACACCGACGCCAAGCAGATGGAAGAGGCGCCGACGAGGCCGCCAACACCGACCCCGCAGATGGAAGAGGCGCCGACGAGGCCACCGCCACCGCCGATTTATAATGACACTAAGCGAGATGGCAGAGGACAATCGAAAATGCCTATGGGCCGATCGGTCATCACGGAGGTCAGTGACTTTGGGGTCCTCTCGAGTCCCAAGAGATCAAGCAGATTCCGACCATCTCATGGATACTTGTAAGGAACGGGTCCTCATCACCACACCAAGGTGGAAGGACTCGATTAAAGAAGCGAAGGCGCTACTGGGATGTAACTTTCGAGAAGTTCACTATTCCGTATACATGTGGCACGCTGGCGGCGACGGACGGCGATGCTCACGATGGGTAAATCGTGGAGGACCTTCAAGAGCATTCTTGTCTCAAGCACGTGAGCACGGTCGACGCCTTCACAAGAAGATAGATTCTTGACGCGGAAGCATGGGACACCTTTGTGGCTATGAAAACGACAACCGAATTTAAGGAGCAAAGTGCGCGACAAAGCTCTACAGACATTAAACACTCACCCAAGACAGACTCGGCACCACTGGTACGCGGTAAATACGAGGAATGGGCGGCGGAAAAGGAGAACCCGCTTTCGATGTCACGCACCTGCTGCTCCTAAGTCGGTTAAAAGCGAGGGCAAAAGTCTCGCCTTCGGCAAAGATCTCCTTCACAAACCCGCATCAGAAGTGTCCCAACGCAGGTAAATATATCGAACTACTAAGTTGTTAATAAGTCCATAACTTCATAGTGCCTATAATAACGTGATGACCTCTTGCAACAGGACTTGATCGCCAAGCTTCCCAAGGCTCCTTCCATGCGCATAGGAGAAGGATATACTATCTACTACCTTGGGAAACAAGGAGCACCCGGTCGCACGCGAGGCCTTGGGGTTAACGCATCTTGGATTCATGGATTCGCAGACGACTTCTCGCACGATAGGACTAGGAAGAGATCCAAGGCCGAGCACGACAACCAAATTGGTACAGATGATTACTAACCAATTTCAAGTACGATGGCAAGATTGCAGAGTCAAATGGATATACTCATGAGCCAGCGGTCGCAAGCCGCCCCCACTAATTCAGGAGGCAGGCCTCCTCGACGTCGGAGTAGCGTCGCGTCCGCGCATAATTGTGAACATGACGACGTCCGATTATCGATAGACGACATCAAGGTAACGTACATCTATGGAATGCACCAAAGATAGACCTATAGGACGCCTTAGCTAATTGCGTGATCGCTTTGTAGGAGCCGACGCCTGTAAGCTCCAAATGAGGATGGATGGGTCCTTTGTATTGAGGTCAGCAGGGATGGTGTATCCATACGAGGAAGGGCAATGCAAAGATGGAGCCACCGCGACGCAGTTACGCCAGGTCCGTGGATATGGTACATGTCAATTTCCGAGCCGCCCCGCTGAAGATTTGCCCAACGAAGAGATCACAACACTAGGGATGCCGCCCTCTTTTATCCAAAGGGCCCAAGAAGGACATCACCGACCCAAAGAAGGCCGCGATCCGACACCACTATTCCTTCCAACGGACCTCGATGACTCCACCTCATGTTTCGCCTCAAGGCCACCCTTCGATTCCCGTGGAGAAGACGCCGGAAGGAACAAAGAAAAGCGCGTCGATATATCGGTTCCTCGAAGTCGTCTCACAAGAAGACGCGCCAATCGCTAAGGCCAAATCGAAATCAACGAACGTTAAGGCGCCCTAAGTCCGGAAGTCCGCGATACCCGGAACTACATCATCGAAAACCGCAGTTCGACGCAATATTAATGCACCTTGTCGCTTTGCATGCCCGGTACTTGGACAAGACCCAAAAGAAGGGTGCGACATCGAATCACCGCCGACACGAGGACAAGCATTTCTTCAATGGGACGAGGTACTTTGTCATGGGCTTCAACGACCTATATGACCTATTCAACCTCGCTGGCCTCGACGCCTCGCTTCTACGATGTTGGACATCGTGGTGCGCATAATCAAGTTCTACATTCATGTAATACCGATAAATATCACAACTCATTGCTTATGTATAGATACATGCGTGAAAAATGTCCGGAATGGAAAGAACCGTGGGTTTCTCGACCCACATGTGGTATCATTGCAAACCATCCAACAAGACTCGCCCTTCGCCGAGAAATACATAACGAGGTCATTGCTTCGCCGATTTAACATGAAGTACATAGTGGTGCCCTACAACCAGGGGTAAGTGTCACTACTTGCTATACAAATTTCATTTGTACTTTATACGCAAAGACTAACTTAGGTTTAATGACTATAGCGACATACATGAGTAGGTACCATCGATCCTTTTAGTTATTATACCCAAGAGGAACCATGTGATATACCTTGATTCCCTAAACCGCAACAAGCACGACTTCAACGATTCTAAGAGGAGTACTCGAGAGGTATGCTCATTTCTCCTTACATAACTCTATTGTAGTCTTCATTCGCTTGAAATGGCCGAGGATAACTTTTTGAATCATGTAGGTCGCTCATCAATTATGTTGCCAACAAAGGAATATACGATGGAAAGAGCGCCTAACTAACACACAGATGGATTTTTCTCAGCACGCTACAACACGATAATCCTATATCATACTTCATAATAACGCGCCTCAAACCGACTATACCTATATATGTAATTCTATTTTTGCAAAGGTCGCCAAGAAAAAGAGGATGAGTTATGTGCAATCTACGTCGCTATCATATGCACTAATCCTTAGAGCTAGGAAGAAGGATCCCGAGGTTTGTTAATCACCAAATAATTATTTCCTAATTATAAATTTAAATATATATAGCTTACCACTTTACTCTTAATTGGTAGCTTATGTGTCTTGGATTTACAATGTGATTCACTGTATGAAGAGATCAAGGACATTCGAGGGAAGCTCAAGACCTTTATCAACACGTAAATCATTAACGACAATGGAGAGTTTCAATTGTCGCCAACCAAGAGCATCGCCTCACGACACCTCTCAACGAAACAATTGTAATCTAGTTGTAACTATAGCGCAATACTTGAACAAATGCGATCTTTTGTAATTTATTTTGAGTAATGATCACTTTGAGTTGTCAACAATTGATTATCTCTAATGAATCTGCTTTTGTGCATGCCGCTTGTTTTTAGAGGGCATGGCTAGCAATTCCCGAGGCTAGCCAGAAAACAAAGATAATTGTGGTGAGGGTATGAGCTATCACAGACGGTTGTTAAAACCGTCAGGAAGCAAGTATCAGACGGTTTTCGATTAAAACCGCTCAGGATCCGACAATATCACAAACGGTTATAAAACAAACCGTCAGTGATCCGAAAGCATATCACGACGGTTCCAAAGAAAAGCCGCTCTATGATATTTCGTATCACGCACGGTTTTTATTTAGAACCGCTCGTGATATTCTCGGATCACGCACGCTTTTTAATCGAAACCGCTCTGTAATACTAGTTTTCACAGCACGGTTTTTAGTAAAACCGATGTGATAGTTCGCTTACAAACGGTTTTTTACCGCTCGTGATAATATCCTCGTTATCACGCATCAACAAACATAGACGGTTCGAAACTGCTCGTGATGACGGCTCAACCGCCTCGTGATGTGGCTTCCTCGTAGTAGTGACAAGATATTAAGCTAACAGATCTAGAGGAGAATAGAGGAGGATGGGGAAAGCAAAGACGGCCAGGCCCGAGCGCAGAGGCCGAAAGCAGAGAACTCAAGCCATGGCGGCAAGAAGCGACGACGCGGCCAAGCCCAGTGGTTTAGGATGGCGGCATCAGAGTTGTGGCACGATTTCAAATCGCACAAGAATACACTACTATCGTACGAGTGTCTTGTGCAGTGCAGAGTGGTGTCACAACCTACGGCGACGGCGACGAGGTCGGGCGGCGACGGCGAGGGGAACGGATGAGAGTAAATGCGCTGGGAAGTGACGAGTTAGGGCGGACGCAAACCCTAGCGGAGCTGGGGAGTGACGAGAGTTAGAGCGAGCGCAAACCCCAGCGGCCGGGCTCGTATTAATAAAGAGATTTTATCACGCATTTGCTCTATTAACGAACCGTCAAGTGATAATTATCACTGACATTTGTTTCCATTATGGAACCGCTCGTGATATGGGGCATATATGATGGTTCCATTATGGAACCGTCTGTGATATGTCCTATATCATGCATTTGTTCTATTATGGAACCGCTTGTGATATGGTTTTTCTCAAGTATATTTATCTTGTATATACACTTACATGACATGAAGAAATTACATGTTTATATGTCAATTTTGTCATTTAAATATCTGCTGAAAATTTGCTTTAACTATATATATATATATATATATATATATATATATATATATATATATATATATATAATTTGTTCCACTAAACCGCTCTCGATATAATTAATATTAATTGTAACTTCACCTCCAAACTAGATTTTGTTTTTCCACAAAACCGTTTTTGATATATATATATATATATATATATATAATTTGTTCCACTAAACCGCCTCTCGATATAATTAATATTAATTGTAACTTCACCTCCAAACTAGATTTTGTTTTTCCACAAAACCGTTTTTGATATATATATATATATATATATATATATATATATATATATATATATATATATATATATAAAATTCAACATATAATTAATATAGTAACTTCACCTCCAAATTTTTTTTTTCATTTTGGAATTTTCATATATATATGGCCAAACAAATATGGGCTAATCGCTACAAAAAGATTAAAAAATAGAAACCCATAAATAAACAAAGTTTTTTAGTGGCGGAGGTAGGCTGCTATCTCCGCCTTCAATACTTCATAGGCGACTTGGCGCAAGATTTGACGGTTCTTGATCATCGTCGAATGAAGCCCAAATGCGCCCACCTCGACGTGTTTCGCTCAAGTGTCTCAAGACCCTCGGATCGTTGAACTAAGAAGAATTGAGCCCATAGGCTCTTCTTCCTTGCTTGAGGGTCTCGGCTTGGTCGACTCGGCCGCCGTCACCGACACGTAGTCCAAGTGACGGCAAGCCTCTTGGAGACGTGTAACGCCGCTTTGGAGGACTACGCCGATGACGCGTAAACTCGCCGAAAGGGAGATCACCCTAAGACACGGGCGGAGAAGGATGTCAAGACGGTGGAAGGTGGCCGCCACCGCTCCGCAAATTCTCTCGTCGGCAGAGGAGGAAGACACCGTTAATCAAATAAAGGTTCTTCCGCAAAGACGGTTCAACGTGACACCAAAAGAGGTGCTTGTACAAAGGCGTTGTGAAGGCCATCAATGCCGCACAAGGAAGAGGCAGCCATTTCTTTTTTATATAAATATGTATAGGGATGATCATCTTGGATGGTGGATGATCCTTTTATAAAACAAGGAATAAATTCGAGCGTGAGACGAAGAGACACATCGGGAGCCGGGTTTAATCGATGCGATTTAAGAGATGCATTGGGGAACCGGGTTTAATGGCTACGAACAGACGACGGCATTTAAGAAATTCACCGTGGAGTCAGAAGCGATATTATCATAGACGGTTATAATAAAACCGCTCGTGATATGTGGTAATATCACGGACGGTTATTGTTAAGAACATCACGACGGTTCTTGTTGAAAACCGTCGCGGATATAGAACCGTCGTGAAGTATCACAGACGGTTTAATATGAACCGCTCGTGATATTACCTCTTCACAGACGGTTTTAGCTCAGCCAAGAATATTAGACGGTCTCTAATACAAAACCGCTCGTGATTGAATGTAATACTGACGAGCGGTCAACCGTCTGTGATGAGACGGTCAAGATAGTCTTTTTATAGTAGTGGGTACTCCTCACCTCAGTGCTTTCATTACTTGAGCTACTCCAACTTGGGACTTGGGAGTGGGCGCTGTATCCATCGATCTCAGCCTGCGTACGTGCAGGTTCGAGCCCGCGATGCTTGGATGGCTGTTGCAGGTTTGGAACGACTGGGGATGGAAATCCTGGTCCTCCTTAGCTTGATGTTTAGAATTTTCTTGAAAAATGCTTTCATAATAATATAATCTTATTAGGTTTTGCAACTATATTACAATACAAATGAATAGTTAAATGTGTATTTTGAGGGACCCTCTGATGTCCGAAACGACTTCGCGTGAGTCTATATGATACATGTTTGTATGTGCGTGCGCGGAAAAGGAACTATTGCTATTGGTAGGCGTAGCAGCGAGCTGCGATCAGCGCATTGAATTGAACTGAATGAATTTTTCGCGAACAACAAGTGAATGAATTGTCACTGACGTCGCGATTGGACGAGCTTGCGAGGAAGTTTCGTCGGCTTGTTGGTCATGGAGAGTTCGCCGGGTGGAGCCTGCCCGCGATGCGCCTTGAAACCTGCCCGGTTTTTCCTCACCGTGCACCTCGTGCGCAAAAAGGAGAAGAAAAGGTGTACTAATACACAGCTACGACCGAGAAATATAATCATTTTCTTCTATTACACGATATATGTACAGGCGCTCACACATATGTACAGGTGCATACATGCAATGTCGCGATTGGACACACCTATGTACAGGAGCATGCATGCAATGTCGCGATTGGACGAGCTTGCGAGGAAGTTTCGTCGGCTTGTTGGTCATGGAGAGTTCGCCGGGTGGAGCCTGCTCATGATGCACCTTGAGACCTGCCAGGTTTTTCCTCACCGTGCACCTCGTGCGCAAAAAGGAGAAGAAAAGGTGTACTAAGGCTGGCCCCAATGGGTGGTTTTTTACTACAATTTTTTATTGCATGAAAAGCATTTAGATACCACCTTCCCAATGCATGGTATCCTAGAGTGTGGTATCCTAGGCCTTTGATATAGAGTATTTACTAGTATTTCTACCTAGGATACTGTGTATGAGTGGTATCTAAATAAGATACTAGTCCGCTCTCTCTCTTCCTTAACTACAGTGCCACATCAGACTTTTGCCTATGTGGCAGCCTTAAGAAACTTGCCAAGGTGGAGCATTACGACCAGCCTAATACCTTGGACCACAGCTACGACGAGAAATATAATCATTTTCTTCTATTACACGATATATGTACAGGCGCTCATTATCTAAAAAATGTACAGGCGCTCACACCTATGTACAGGTGCATGCATGCAATGTCGCGGGCAGGCCCCACCCGGCCAACTCCCCATGACCAACAAGCCGACAAAACTTCCTCGCAAGCTCGTCCATGCAATGGCCCTATTTGTTTAGACTTTTTGTCTGACTTAAAAACAAAAAAGCCTAAGCCTAAATAAAAGGATGACTTTTTTGTCTGGCTTATAAAAAGTTTAAGCTAATTTAAGCCTAAAAGCCATAAGCAATAGAAGAGGTGCTTTTTTGACTTTTATGAATGGAATAACAAAGGTGCCATCAAATTTATTGAAGTTACCCACTAAATGCCATCAGATATAATTCCCAATCATTCTGTTTTTTTATTGTTCTTCTCTCCCCGGTTCCCTTCGGTTCCCCCACGCCGCCGCCAAATCCTCCCCACCACGCCGCCGCCCTCCCTCTCCCCACGTCCGCCCCTTCCTCTATGCCGCTTCCCTACTCCTAACGTTGCCGCCTCATGAGGAAGACGCCACCTCCTCCCGACGAACCTCAAGCCGCACCTTCCTCCTCCGACGTTGGCCTCCTCCTCCCCAACACTGCTGTTCTCATGAGGAAGACGCCCGCCTCTCGCCCATCGCTTCCTCCCCGACGACCCCGACGCGCCCTTCCTCCTCCGACGCTGCCCTCCTCTAACGCTGCCGCTTCATGAGGAAGACGCCGCCCCTCCCAACGACCTCGATGCCGTCCTTCCTCCTCCGACGATTCTAACGCCTTCCTCCCGACGACCTCGACACCACCTCCCCAAAGGAGTATCTATCTCATCCCCTAACACTAGCATTGCAAGCATTATTGAGCAATGCTCTACTTTGATCTTGAGCAAGATGCAAGCATTATCGAGCAATGATCATCGAGCATTACATCAATATTTACTAGCATTAATTTTGCCGTAACGATCTACTTTGATCTTGAGTAAGATGCAAGCATTACTAGAGTAATGCTCAACGCAATTGTAACATGATGAATGATCACAAAGGCTTGGATAGATTTGGTAGGATTTGTGTAGTCGGTGCATGATGTGTCTCTCTCATGGCTATGTATGAAGCAATTGGTTGTGATGGATAGAAATTGGTAACATCTCGCTGTAATTTATATGAAGGAATTTGTATGAAGCAATTGTAACATCTGCTTGCTTACAAGTGGTTGTTCTCTCCAAGACTCAATTTTGTTTTGATGGTGAAGGGTCATCAAGGTTAAATTTGTATGAAGCAATAAGTCAACTGAAAATTTCTAACTAGCACTACAGCTTTAAACTTCCTCAAGATCATATACTTAGCTCTATTACTTGAAATCAATCAAGAATTCAGATCTAAAGTTCCTATTTTGTGCGTAGTGCTTGCATGTCAATGCCGTTTCATCGTACATCATTTTTTTAACGATGGATTGATGGTTCCTCGCCATATATTAATTATTAAGCACCATTTCGATGGCTTTCCATCGCCAGTTTTGAAGTTGGCACTCCAACCGCTAAACTTTAATTCCTTTTATCTTAAATTGCCACAAGTTGGGCACTTTTTTATGTGAAGCTACTCTTGGATTTCATATGATCCGCAGGAGCTATGGTCATTATTGGAGTTCATGATGCTTGATTTATTTGCCGCCTTACCACCGGAGATGTTGATCTCAAGAAGCTATTGAATGCGTAAGATCATGAGCTCATTTCGCAGATCAAGTCCATTTTAGGGCCATTTATTCTTAGACGCTTGAAGTCGATGTTATGCAAGAACTTGTTCCAAAGATACAACATGTACATGGACTCATTCTAGCCATTATCAATTATCTGTTGTCTTTTTTCTTCCCTTTACCAAATTATGGATCAAGAATGTAATGTTGCACATCATCTTTTTCGACATTTCAAGTGAGTAAATCACTTGTCCACTAAGATCTTATCAGTTTTGTTCGACATATGTCGCCGCTTGTACTGTACCCCTAGTAGTTGTATAATGCCCTTTTCTCGCTCCTTGTTTTCAAGATTATAAAGCACATTATACTCAAATGTATCCTCTTTCCTTAAGCTTTGTTCTTGTGATGCCCCGATCCGCATAACAAAGACTAAAGAATTTATAGGATATCCGAGGGTGTTTGGATGAGGGGGAATGCTTTGGGAATTTTTGGGACTTGTTCAAATTTGATCTAAATCTTAAGGATTTGGATTCAAACCCAAACAGGTAGTTGTTGAGATGCCCTGATTTGTACCACTGAGTTGAAGACTACAAATTGCTTCTTTGAGCTGGTTTCAAACTGAAACGGAAATGGTTACGAAAACTGGCAGGTCAAACAACTTTGCTTTATTGCATTTGTTTTGTTCTACAGTACGACCTTGATTGAGCGTTCATTTGGCGTGTTGAAGATGAAATGGAGAATTTTATTTGCTTTAAACCCATACAAAAATAAGTTTAAATACATGCTTAAAAATATCCTTTAAACCCTCAAGGGCAATTCAGACTTTTCATCCTTCAAACACAACTCAATAAGCCAACATCCTATAAAAAGCCGATTATCAAACAACAAAGCTTGGCTTAAAACTAAGGGGCTTAAAAGCTTATTAAGCCAAAAAGCGGCTTTAAGCTATAAGCCAAAAACCTAAGTCTAAACAAAGAGGGCTAATGTCGCGGGTGTGCCCCACCGCCAACTCCCCATGACCAACAAGCCGATAAACTTCTCGCAAGCTCGTCCAATCGCAACGCCGCACATCATCTCCAATGTTGTGTTTTAGTTGGTTCAAAGGAGGAAAGAGAAAGCATTGAATCAATTCAATATAGAGAAGGCATTGATTCCAATAAAAAAGTTTCTAGAACTCGACTCTACTTAAGAGTCGATTCAACGCATTAAAAGCCTAGTTATGAAAGAGAGAGAGCGCGTTGAGAGAGGATATTATTTTTGTGGGTTTTTTAATATAACGTGATCCCATATTAGTAGGAATCGGATCAATACATTAGAGAAAAACAAGCTCAATTCCTTAAATGCTTACGTGACATCTCTTTGAATCGACATCTGCTCAATACACTAAAGATGCTCTCAGTGACAATTCATTCGCTTGTTGTTCGTGAAAAATTCATTCAGTTCAATTCAATGTGCTGATCGCAGCCCCTGCTACGCCTACCAATAGCAACTGTTCCTTTTCTGCACGCGCACACATACAAGCATGCATCATATAGACTCACATGAAGTTGTTTTGGACATCCAAACGGTCCTCAAAATACACCTTGACTACTTTTTTGTATTGTAATATAGTTGCAAAACCTAATAAGATCTCAGCTTGCGTACCTTTATACTTGTTTCATAGTATATGATATCATCACTAAACCGTAATATGTGCATCATAAATTTACAAGTCTTGTTTCAAAGATATAGCTGCGAGGAACAGGATGGTACAAATAGACCGCCAATCAGATTCTTGATTTAAAAGATACTTGTTTTTAGATATATGACGCTTGATTAACGATAGTCAAACTTATATAACTTTGACCATTACTTTTCATATGATTTTGTTAGTAAAAATTACAAAATTATTATATTATGAAAATATTTATCATGACAAATCTAATGATACTATTCACTCATGATCAATCTAAATAGTTTTTTATATATTATTAGTCAAAGTTAGATAAGTTTGATCACACACTCTGGTCAAACGACATGTATTTAAAAATGGAGGAGTACTAGCTACTTACTTTTGAATTATAGAAAGCAAAGAAATAGATGGGTACACGCCGACGTGTTCTCATGCATGCAGCCGCCCCCATATATACGCATCGAGAGTCCACACGAAGTGGTTGTTTGGGTCTAATACAATAGAAATCAGTTTTCATTAAACATGTTTTCCTAGGAATTTTAAGAAACCAGTTTTAGGTTGTTATTATGTTAGCATGCATCTATAGAATTCTTTGTTTGGATGACACAAACTGAAAACTGAGGTTGTTGAGATTTGAGTTCACGGAAAGTCGCTTTTGTTAAAAACGACGTGAGTACTGCTTTTTCCCAAAACGTGAAAATCGATTTACCAAAACCAAATTTTTGGAATCCGCAAGTTTGTTACATCATCCAAACAAAGTTTTAGGTTGTTAGACTCTAAAACTTGTTTAACAAAATTTAGTTTTGGTAAAATATGAGATCCAAACAAGCCCGAAGGGGTGGAGCTTCAGCTGTCGTCGCGTTTCTTTCCTTAATTTAGTGGTTGTTTGGATCACCGAATAGAAATAAGTTTTCAGAAAATAGGTTTTAGTAGGAATTTTAGGAAAACCGGTTTTAAGTTGTTATTATGTTATTGTGGGTTTGTAGATTACTTTGTTTGGATCAGAAAAACTAAAATGAGTTTTTAGCAATACAATGTTTGGTTAAAATTACAACACAATGTATTTTTAAGAATAATGTCAATCTTCCATTCCTATCTCGTCATTGGAGCATCCTTCTCTACCATTGAATCATCCAAACCCCATGCCCCTTCTCCCCAAGCCGTGCTCACCCACACGCGCTCCCACCTCCGCCTCCCACCCCAACCCTTCCCGTCTCTGCCACCTCCCTCCCGACGAGCCGGCCGGCTCTCCGCCACAGCTCCGCTCCCGCCTCCGCCTCCTCACGCCTCTATCTCCAAAGAAAAAGAAGAAAGGGGCGAGAGCCCATCGAATGGCTCTTGATCGGTCATGATGAGGAAGACGCGGCCTCTCCGCGCCACTCCCCGCCTCTCCGACTTCCTCGCTTTCCTCGACTACCATGATGGCTAGCCGGATTCCAAGTCCAGTCCTTCTCTTGCTCGCCACATCCAATCCCCTTGCGCCTCCCGACGCGCCGCCCGATGTCCTAGAAGCCGCCGCCGAGATGCCGCCGTCGCCGCCACGCGAGCTCACTGGTTGGAGCCGAGCCGCCGCCGCCATTGGCACCGCTTGAGCTCCTCATCGCCGCCGAGCCGTGCTCTCCGCTCGCACTAACGCCGCACCAGGTCCCTCGCTGCCCGCGCCTCGACCCATGGTCGCCGCCGCCGAGTCGCCGCCGAGCGCTTATCTCTCTTCAACCCGGCGCCGCCGGTTTCGGTTTCTGCGCTGTTTCCACCGCTGCCGCTTGTTTCGACTCGCACGAGCTACCAGTCTAGCGCGCCTCCGCTGCCGGACTCGCTGAGCTCCGCCATCGCCGCCATCACCGGAGATGCTCGCACCGAAAGGTGGGCTGTTGGGGAACGGCATAGTGGAAACTCGCCAGAAAAACAGCATTCACTGGTTTTTGATAAAACCTGAAATTCTAGTTTTAAAGAAAACATGTTTTCGTTATTCACGGAGTTAGTTGCGGTAACCAAACAGAGTTTTCCTAAAATCGGGCTAAAACCAGTTTAAGGAAATCTAGTTTTCATAAAATTCGAGATCCAAACAAGCTCTTAGCCTGTCTTGGTCCTCTTGTTGGAAGGTACTCTTCCTCACTCCTCAGTCCTCACTCAGTGCTTTCATTACTTGAGCTACTCCAACTTGGGAGTGGACGCTGTATCCATCGATCTCAGCTTGCGTACGTGCAGGATGCTTGGATGGCTGTTGCTGGTTTGGAACGATTGGGGGATGGAAATCCTTGTCCTCCTTAGCTTCGGGCTGCAACTTCTCCTCAGCACGTTGGCCGGGGTCCGTCGCCGTGGTTGGTACGGAGCCTACATCCTGTGCAGTTCGTCGTCTGGGTGGCGTACCAGCTGGCCTACCACACCACGACATACGCCCTCGGCCGCATCACCTTCCGCAGCAACTGGTCGCGCGAGCACCAGATCGTCGCGTTCTGGGCGCCGTTCCTCGTGCTGCACCTCGGTGGCCCGGACAATATCACCGCCTACGCCTTCGAGGACAACCAGCCTCGATGCGCCTCGTCTTCCTGTCATCGGGAACATCCTGGGAGCTGGTTACGCCCTCTACAGCTTTATCGGCGGCGCGGGACCTTGGTTCCGGCGTCCATCCTGATGCTCGCCGTCGGCGTTGCCAAGTATGTGGAGAGGACATGCGCGCTCATGCGTGCCAACTTGACAGCATCCGCAGCTCTTTCGACAAGCAGCAGCTTGCCGAAGCCGACGACCGACAAACTACTCCTCGTCGTCAGCCTGCCCGGCGGCTCGACCGCGGAGAAGAGCTCTTGCTGTTTGCTCACTCCCTGTTCCACGTTTGCAAGCGTGCCATGGTCGATTCTTGGATCGACGATACCGTATTATTTGATTATGGGCTTAAGTACGGATGGAAAGATGCGCGGGCAGTGATCGAGATGGAGCTGTCCTCATGTATGACATCCTGTACACCAAGGCGGCGGTGATCCACACCTGGCATGGCTACGGCATCCGTGTCGTCTCGCCGATTTTGATTGCGGCGGCCTTCTTGCTGTTCCATATTGGCAGCCACGATGGCTACAGGAGATTCGACGTCATTATCACGTACTTTTGTTTTCCGCTGCCTTCCTCCAGGAGATGGCATCGCTGCTCGGGGCTCTGCTCTCCAGCTGGGCGGTTGCCGCCTTGAACGCCAGGCGGCGACCGGGTTGGCTTTACCATGCTGTCTTGTGCACCAGGCGATGGCTTCGGTTTAGTCGGTGGGTCAAAGCCGTATGCTACAGAAGGTGGCCCGGCACCATTGGGCAGTGTAACCTGTTGCACCTGTGCACTGGAGACACCACCGATCTCAGCAGCGGACTGCCGACGAAGAACCTTAAGATTTCAAAGCAGGTCAAGGAGCTGGTGTTCATGACGATACCCAAGATTCTGCTGGACAAACAGAGAAAGAGCATGGTCACCACAACATGGGGTCGGAGGGCACTGGATAATCTTAAGTTCCCCAAAAACCAGTTCCAATTCCAAAAGCGGAGCCTAAACCGCGGCCTCCACGACCAATGATGCTGGCGCCGGCGCCGCGTCCTGATAAAGAAGGCTTTCAGAGATCCCTCGATGATGAAAAACGCGAAATTCTGAAGATGGCCCTCGGTGGCGAGTTCCAAGAGGGCATCCTCACTTGGCACATCGCCACCGATATCTACCTCTTGAAACGCAGCGAGGAAGCCATGAAGGACAATGAAGCGTCCTGTGTCCGTGTGGAAGCAATCAGGAGGCTGTCCAACTACGTGATGTTCCACACTGTGGAACGCCCGCACATGGTGCCAGGCCTTGTTGCCCTCACATGCAAGGATTTGGCCAAATTATGGATCCGCCGCGCTAGCCCAACTGAATCTTCTTCCTGCTGCCGGAACTTCTGTAATGTTTGGCTCAAAAAAATATTCCCTCTGCATATGCTCAAGAAATTGCTCAACCTGTATGATGACCCCAATTCTTCGAGGCTCTTGCAAAGAAAGCAGCTTGCCGAGATCCTGCTTGCCGGAAAGGGAGACTACGTGACGGACGAGAGGGTTAAGAGTTATCTCCCTTCTGCCATTAGACTTGCCAAGAGGCTGATTGAAGTGGAGCACAGGGTCAAAAACTTGCTGGAGGTGATCTTCGAGGTGTGGCTGGATATGCTCATCTACGCCGCGAGGCACTGCAGCAGGGATTCCCATGCCAAGCAGCTCAACAGTGGCGGTGAGTTGACAACCGTGGTGTGGCTTATGACCGAACACTCTGGCCTGTTCCGCATCGACAAAGCTAAGAATATGAGGAGGAAATGCTCCGAGCGAAACAGTCACTGACATAGGTCAGAGCACTCTCTCTCTAGCCTTCTCCCTGCTACTCTCTCTCTCACAGACTGAGAGAACCCGAAAAAGTTAAACTAATTAAACAACGCTAATCGATAATTAGCAGTAAACTAAAACTTTCTAATCAAGAACAAATCATAAAGCTTAGATTTATTTTGAGCACATCGCCAAGAAATTTCATATAAAAAAATATAATTAGAATTTAACAACAGAATGTACAATATAAATTATTGCCGCAATAATAAAATCGTCCATATAACTTCAGAGTCATTTACAAAAAAATTCATTGCAAGCAAAAGTAAAATATTCCAAACGTGGATTTAATTACAAGATTTAATTATATTAGATCAGAAAATATAAATTACAAAAGATAAGAGTAAAGTCTTGCATGCATATCGCTGAAACCCCCTTTTGCAATCCTATCCATATATCGCCAGCCCATTGAACCATCCCGCGATCCACATTTCCACCGCTCGTCAAGAAACGCAGAAAACGATTAGCAACCCAAATGCAATATATAGAAATTAAAGTACAGAAAGTTGTCGTTAGATTTCACGGCACAAGAGGTTCCAGTGCTAACCTAAGTCGGGCCAAGACCATTCACTTCGCTGGTTTCTCACCGGTGTTTAATTTAATCCGACACCCACATCGTATAGAGTTATCTTCGCTGCAGAAAATCCAAAAATAGTACCTAAGACTTCCTTTGGACCAAAAAGCTCATGAGCTCAGAGTACAATGAGAGGATGATAGGGATAAGGCAAGGGGGCATAGTGGTCATTAACATGCCGCAAGGAAAGCCAGCCAAATGCAACCCCCTTAATAACCCTCTCCCCTAGTCAAGCCAACAAGGCCACAGCCAGGAGAACTTTTTTTTTATTAATTAATCCTTTTTAATTTTTATTTTAAAGTTAACTTCAGCAAACTTTATTTCCAATTCTGACCCCTTTCGTGACAAAACAACATTGTCACACCATAGGATAAGTCCGCAAGATAGCACTTTTTGTTACACCACTGGTCGTGGCGTGACCAAACAACACTGTCATGCCACTAGTCTTGGCATGATAAGAGCTTGCTCAGATATGTGTCTGGCGTGATGTTGTTATTTTGTCACGCCACGGTGATGGCAGTAATTAGAAATAAAGTTCACCACTTTTTTTTCAAGCACTAGCCAGCCTCGAACCAAACATGCCCTCATTCTTTCACAAGCCAAAGCAAAGCCAACACCTTCTCCCCATCCCACTTCTTCTCACCAAAGGCAACCAAGAGACCATTCCTTCTTCCCAACCGAAGGCAACAAGCCAACCTCCCATCTGCTAGCCAAAAGCAAGGGCTCAAGCCTAGCACCCATAGGCCATAGCCACAACCGAAAACCCACTGAGCAAGAAAGCCTCACAAAGCCAAGGAATTTTTTTTAATAATCTATTTTTTATTCGAAATTACAAAAATATTCCGACGATAATTTTTTTTACGGAAATATACATCTGTCGCCCAATGGTTGGGCGATTGAAGTGAATCGCCAACGCTTGACGACTAGTTCTCGTCACCAACCGTGGGCGATTGAAATTGAATTGCAAGAATTGGCTGACTAAAACCACGCCCAAACCCTAGGACATTACTGCAATGCTTGCTTATGCAAAGCGACAGTCCAAATACCAACCCTAAGGCTATAGGAGGTCCAATACCAACCCTAAGGCTATAGGAGGTCCAACTGCTTTTACTTTTTAATTATTGTTTAATTGAGTTGTAATGAATATTACATTTTGTAGGTGAATTAAATTTAGCAAATCTGATTGTATCATGTTATTTATTTTGAAAATAATAGTGTTGTGACGATGTTGGTTGGTCTGCTTGTTATTTTCGCACAATATCATGGGTACGAATTTGTCGACTCGCAATAACATTTTGTGAGCGTTGTATATTGTTGTAGCGCGGTAAATTTCTATTGAATTTTGTGAGGACGATTGAGACAAGAATGATATGTAAGTACAAAGGTAAGTGATATTACGATGCGCTGAGGAGTCTCCTCGATGAAGTCATCCTAACGATATGCGATGTAGGCACGTAGTCGATGTCGACTTTATGGAGCTTATACGCATTATGAGTGAAGGGGCCGAGAACGCCCACAGATTATGAAGATGCCCTAAAATATGGAGGATTCAATGTCGGTGTAATGGTTCTTTCTCGGGATTCCACTAGAAGAGGCATACTTGGAATATAGTCTTGCTTTGATGGGTCTCCTAACTGTAACTACATTAGAGTAAAGGTGACAAAAGCACGCTACACGTAGTCACATGGCATGATGGTTCGCTAATTGCTTTAGTCATCCTCGCTACTACTACGGTACATTGTGACACAAGTCATCCCAACCATGTAAGTATACATGCCTTTAGGGATAGTAAAAACATGGGGTAGGACGAGGACTACTACGTAATGACTCGACTCCATCACAGGACCGAGGCTATTTTTTCCTTCCTTGCGGCTGTTGAACTCCTCGCCGCCTTCCCTTCCCTTGTCACGGAGTGTCCACGCCGGATGGTATATCAAGTCGCCCATATCCCGCGATTCCATGATGTAAGTGCAATCAGATATTTAAAATTGTAAGAAGGATTTACATTCTTCATAACTCACGCTGCCGATACGACATTACGCCCGGCGATCGGATATGCAGGTACGGCGGGCTCACCAAGATGAGCCTTTCCTTGCCCTTGTCGCGGATCGCCCACGCCGGGCCGGTATGTCAAGTCATCCATGTCCTCGCGATTCCGTGATGTAAGGGCACCGAGATAGTGAAAAACGTAAGAATGATGTAAATTCTTCAGAACTCACGTCGTCCATACGGATTATGTAACATCCCAAATGTATGATTAGGGTTTGTTCAAGTATAATTATATGTGTAGAAATTAAAACTTTTTCTCACATCTTGAAAACCCTTAATCTCTCATGTAATTTTGGTCCGAGAGTGGTGTAATCCCAAAAACACAAAGCTCTTGTTGACCAAAAGTCAAATTCATTTTTCTAATTATCTTAAATCTTGTGCCAAACATTTGGAAAATATTTTCCATGGTCCTAAAGTTGAGGTGGGACCGCTTCAACAATATCCTCGAAAGTTATAAAACTTGTTTGATAATTTTTGGAGGTAAAACAAATCATCGAACAACCTTCATGAATTTCCTAAGAAAAATGCATTGCATAATAACCTCTGGAAATTTTATGCAAGGTTAATCTCATTGTCAGCAAGCTCCAGTTAAAATTTCATGAAGTTTGGAGTTCAATTGCCATCTCAAATAACTCACTGAAGTTTCAAATTGTTAAAAACTAAGTTTAAAAGCCTACACTGCTCCTTGGGCTAGCCATTCAAAGTGGTCCACCCAACCATGTCTCTGCACCTTGTCGACCTCCCTCTCCATTTGATCAAATGCATTGCTGGATTTACATCCAACCGCCGACCTCCGCCATCAATACCGCAAGAAAGACCTCCTCACCTCATCAGTCATCACCATTGGATCAAGATCTATGGTCATGACCTCCCTCGTGTTAAACCTCAAAGACCTCCTCGAGTCGTTAAACTATCGCAATGAGGTCATCCCACTGTTGAGGTCGCAGCCTGCTGATCCAATCCAACAGCCCACGACCTCCTCCTCAACATCCTCACCAGTCCTCCCATTTCACGTGAGGTCATAGCCCTGGATCCAAGATCCATGGCCCCGACCTCCCTCACTGTTAAACTAAGCTAACCTCCCAAAGACTTTCCTGCCGCCAAGACCTCCCCTATCTCTTGTTGTGCACCGTTGATTAAAAATCTACGGTCACGACCTCCTCCTTGTTTTATGATCAAACCTCCTCACAAGACGTGAGGTCAGAGTCTTGATTTAAATCCAAAGGCCATGACCTCCCCTCGTGTTCTTATGTTCTTGTGCTAAGACTCACAGAGGTCCGCACTGCTGGATTGAGATCCAACGCTTGGACCTCCCTCGTCCCATTTTCCCACGCAGCATAACGATTAAGGAAATCGTGAGGCCATGACCTCCCATCCTTGATCGTGTGGCGGACCTCCTCTCACCCTTGAGCGTAACGGTTCAAAAATCACATCTGAGGGCCAGGACCTCTCCCAAGGTGTATCCAACGGTCATAAGGACCTCCCCTGTTTTTCTCCTTCCTTGGTCACGCATGCGTGTTTCGAAAGGCAGGAGTTAATGTCCAAATTGGCCCATCGGTACTTTATATCAACTCTTGCCGACCAAGATTTAATGCAGTCACCTTCCGCCTCGTCAAGACAGACTGCAAGGTCGTCTACCATGTCAACATAACATCTTGTCAAACCCCATGGATCGAGCCATGGGCTAAGCTCACCATGAGCTTAACCCCACTGTGCTCCGCTTCTCCCAAGTATAAAACACCATTGGGGTTCCTCCTTAGCTTCTTCCGCACACTTCCAAGCCTTAGCTTGCACTGCGTTTTTGAGCTTACTTCCTTCCACCGACCTCCCATCTTGGCCGCCATTGTTGAAAAGCTTGAAGCCCTCGGTGGTGAAGGCTTGCTCCTGGCACCTCTCAACCTCCCGCCATTTCCAGCTCCCCCAAATCTCCTGGAGTTAAACCTAACCCATTGTTAGGTTGGCATTTTCAGAGAGGATTAGTGGAGTTTGAGCCGAGGCTTGGAGCTTGGAGTTGGGCTTGAAGCAATGAGCTCCCATCTTCCTCAACTCAGCCAAGACCATCCACAACCTCCCCGCATCTCAAGGACCTCCAGTACCTCGATAGTCCGTTAGCTGGCTGCACCCAGATGAATGAATGTCGCGGAGCTTTTTTTTGAGCACACGCTGAATGTCGCATGGAGCTTCCTTTTTGCATTTTTGTCTTTTGGCCGCAAGTGGTCATCTCGCCTCTCCGGCCGGCCGGCATGACATGCCGCCGTCGCCGCCGAGAGTGAGCCCATGGTGTGCGCAACACTATGCTGCACACGGATAAGTCTTTTTGGTTGTCGCCATGGCAGGTCCGCATCGCCGCAACAACCACTTCTTTGAACTCGGTCTTTGTTCCGACAAGGCAATGACGCTATTGTCGCTTTTAAGACAGAGATCCGCCGAGTTAACGCGCCAATCATTGCTCAATCTTGTCTTCATTGGCATGTCTTAACTACCGCTAACCCCGCCCCTTTGGCGCCAAGATTTAAGATCTTCTCTCGCGGGACTCTTTATGTCCCGCAAGATTTATTCCATGTCCGAAGCGCGCGGCGCTACTGGGTCTAGGACGCCCATGACCTCCTCCGAGGAGATCTTGAGCGCCCAAGACCTCTTGCGCTGATCAGGCCGCCCAGCACCTCCCTGGAGGTCTCAGAACGCTAGATCTCCGCTTAGGACCTCCCCGAGGCCATCTAAGCCGCTCATGACCTCCCCGGTAGATCTTGACCGGCCAAGGTCCTCCTCAGACGATCTCGAACCATCAAGGACCTCCTTGAAAAATCGACTGGCCCAGACCTCCCCGAGGTCTCGACGATGTAGATCTTCCTCGGGAGATCTTGATAGTTTGGATCTTCCGTGGAAGATCTCAACCGCTGAGGACCTCCCGTGTTGATCTCGAGCCGCTTATGTCCTCCTGTGTCTTTAGGGTTTTAGAAATTCCAGTGAACTGTTAGTTGTAAACTCAAAAGGTAGGAACTTTAAAATTTCATATCTAAGTCATTTTAAGTCCAAATGAGGTCATTCAAATTGTGTTAGCTCTGTCTTGAACTTGACTTTAATCCAAAAATGATTGTAAGTTGAGTTCAGCTCTAGAGCACAGTTTTACCATTAGATTTTAAAACTCACTTTAAATGTACACTCAAATTAATGCTTAACTTGTAAAATACATAACTAATGCTCTGTAAATTATTTTTGAGTGAATCCAACTTTGTTGGTTTTCTATTAATGAACTCACTATAAAAATTAGTTTTGAGCATGTTGCTGTTATAAAAGTGAGGACTTGTGCATTATAATTTTGTTCAAGTTCTTATTTTTGAAAAATTGTAGAAAGTGCATATATAGTCTCTAATGAGATGAACTCAATTGTGTTATTCATCTCATGAGGTGCTGGTTTCACAGTAAAAATTTCAGTATCACCACCTTTCTAGAAAATGTTGCCTCATAATTAAATTAGTGAATAGTGCAGTTTGGTATTTTAGGGCTGAGCAGAATTGTTTTGCTCATATCTTTTGCATTGAGAATCCAAATCAATTGGTTCTTGTTGCAAAATTTCCTAAAAATCATCCCCTTGATGCTGTAGAAAATTCAGAGTATTTGGAGTTCGTTTTCTATGCTGTCTTTGTTGTTTTTCGTCGTTCTTATCGGTTCTTTATCGCTTTTCCGTTAGGTTTCGACATTTGTGGTGATCCCGAGAGTGACCCTCAGCAACAAATTGACCAGCAACAGCAAGGCAAGCAGTTTGATCATATCCCCTCTAACGTCCCATTACTTTAAAGGTTAATATATTGTTTTACTTCTATGTATGCATGCTACTTTGTGTTAAATGTCGCTAGTAATCCTATAGATGCATAATCTGTAGGAATTGTTTATCCTCTACTACCAATGAGCCTAGGTTATGCGCTGTGGTTTGAGCTCGTTGGATGAGCTCTTATCACTTAGTAGTTTACGTTATTATTGCTTAGCCATGCTTAGTTATCGGTAGTATGGGCCATCATCGACTTAGTCGATGGTCTTGATCACTCAAAATGATTATTACTCCTATATGTCCAGCACTTGTACTTTGTTATTTTGTAAATCAAAAACTGAAAATAAAAGATTGATTTAGACTTGGGCATATTGGATGGATGGTGCGGTTTTTGAATGTGGTGGTATGCCGGGTCCCTAAGGACCGAAGTTACTTGGGTCACTAAGCCAAGCGCTTTTGGTTAACCACACGAGGGGCATATGGAACCCTCTTGACTAAGTACTTTGGGCGGTGCTAATTGGGGTCGCTTGGTTGGTGTGTTTTATAAATAAAAGTGTGTGTGTGGTGTGGAATGGAGCAAAGCGGACCGGTTAGGGTCAGTTTCTATTGTGTCCTTATCCCCGTGGGTTGTGCGGGCGTAATTAGCACTCGCCCATTGGAAATGTCTCAGAGGGACTTAGCCGTGCAAGATACCAAAGGTAGTGTGCCTAAAGGAAAGGCTGGTCATGTGGGTACATTGGTACACCCTTGCAGGTTAAAACTATTCAATAGCCTCGCCCTAGGTTATGGACATGCTTGGTAAGGTCGTTCAAGAACTAGTCTCAACCATTTAATTAAAACTTGATGGGTTGGTATGAATGGATGTTCATGTTATTGTTGTGGTGACTAATGGGCTAGTCACTTCCTGTGTTGTTCATGTTGTTGTTACTATGTTATTATCTCGTTGTTATTTCAACAATTAAAATGCTTTGCCAAATTGCCTTCAATCTATTATGTTATTGCAAATGAAACTTGTTTTATGCTAAAATGAGTCCAAAGCCTCATCCACTTAAATAAAGCTTGCATGTAGCTATTTATAGTTCTCGTTATCTTACACGTAAGTCTTATGGAGTACTTTTATGTACTCATCCGCCGTGGTTGTGGCATTTTTGTGGCTTTTGTTGCAGAGGAGGAAGGTGAGCTCCAAGAGCCTCACTTTTGCGCTTATGTGTTGTCGCTTCTTCTCGACGACTAGCTTGGCGGTCCCACACCGCCTAGGGGTTAAGGCACATCGATTGGCTTTGTGTTATAGCCATCTTTATGGCAATTTTTGCTTCATTGTTATCTTTTTTTTTTGAATTGTTGCTATTTGGCCTAAGGGCCCTCTTTTGTAATAGCTATTCCATATTAATATTAACTTCGGGTTTGTTGCTTATGTACTATGTGTTGTATGGAATTGATACATTCTTTTGTCGCGGAGGTATGTATATCGCATTCTCGAAGTATACATCTCTCGAGACCGGTTTATTTGGTTGATAATACTAGGGTCAATTGGATGACTAAGTATTATGAGCTTAATAAATCCGGAGCTCACAGACATACGCCGCACACTGTGACACGCTGTGGCGGCCGAGGTTAATCAGATGAGCCTTTCCCTTGCCTTTTGTCGCGGATCTGCGGTATGTCGGGCCGGTATGTCAAGTCGCCCATGTCCCGCAATTGTATGATGGATGGGCACACAAGACAGGAAACCTTACGTAATAAGGATGTAAACTCTTCATAATCGACGCCATCGATATGGATTACGCCTGGTCGTCCGCGTGAGGGTCCATCCGCCGACCAGGCACAACGTAAAATATAGTAAGACACCAGACGGAAAAAGACAGCAGTGACACTACCAACGAAAGCACGTGGAACACGACCGAATCGCGACAACCACCGCAAGGGCGGATCGTGCTCAGCGCTCCGAAAGATGTAGTACCCGGCCGCCAAGACAGGGAAGACTCCTCAAACCCGCCTAAGGTCTCGCGCCAGCTTGTCCGGAGGCTTCATGGGAAGGCGGACTCCCGCGATAGGGAGGCCAAGAAGGCGGAGACGCCCTAGCAGTAGGGGCCATCTCCTCGAATGGGAGATGGAAAGTGTGAGTCTCGTTGCCACCGTCCACAAGAGCTGTTAGCAGGAGCGGTCAACGGGAAGCGCAGGACTGCTCTGCTCAAAGATGGACGCTCTCCGCTGCCGCCGATCGGGTGCCGCTGCCTCGCCTCGCCCTGTGGCTCGCACCATCCAGCGATAGGTAGTAGATCAGCAGAAGGTTTCATTTCGCGAAGGAACAAAAGGTCAAGACGAAAGGTACGCTTCAGGAGAAGATAGTGTGGACGATACTAACCCGCTCGCCCAACAGGGGTCTAGCCTCCAGTTACCCGAGGTGTCCGCTGGCGGATCACCCCAACACAGCCAAGCTTGCTTAAGCAGCCCTCAGGATGAGGGACACGACGCGACGCGCGATGTACTGGTCGAAGCGCCTCCAGAGGCCGAAACTCCAATTCGATCCATGAGCCATACCGCAAAACAACTTTAAGTTAGCAACACGCGGAAATAAAACATCGAGTGTAACGTATGAGTAAATTTAACTTGCAAACAAACAAATCAAAGAGTACTAGGCTATTAGGCTACCGGCGGGCGATCATGGATCACGCACACACCAGATTTAGCTCCAACAACTCCCACCTCGATGTCGAAGGAACCACAACCACCGCCGACATTCTCACCTTCGACAAATGCGATGGCCAATAGCAGAATTTGATTGTTCCTGGCCAACACCTATGGCGGTAAGGATCTCGCCTTGTATTTTCCTGGCCAAAAGGTCCTCGCTAATCGAGATCACGGCAGCATATGCCTAAAAGCCTCGATGCAGGACCGGCTACGGCCCTATGCATTATGGGAAAACTCGCGGATTTTTAGATGGCATGTCCTTACAGCAGCAGTACGTGCTCCGGTTTCTCCCCAGTAGCACCTCAAGCATACGGTAAAAGGTTGCCAGACGCCGCCTAAAAGATCCAAACCGCTTTCCAAAGCCTTCGCTTCGCGACGCCATGCCTTCCCATAGCCGATCTTGTACTTGAATTTCTTCTCAATAGCCACCATAATGTGCTTGGCCTCCATATCCTTCTTCTCCACTATCTCTCCATACATCAAATTAGCTATGAATGTCGACGTTATGTTACGATGTTCCAGACAAAACACCGCTGAGCATGCACGAAAAGTGCGCTCCACCTTCGAGACAATCCAAAGGAGTCTCATACTTGGTCTATGCGCTGCACTCGCCATGACAACCTACCGCCGCATTTGACTTGCATCGCTTCTTGGCTAGATTTGATTTAACCAAACATCCGCCGATAGACATAGCCCATAGCTTAATGGCATCCTCGTAAGGATGTCTTATCAAGAAACATTGAGTGCAACTCAACCTCCGCGGGCATGGTACTCCCACGGCGATTCGTGCTCGCTGCGGCGATATAGACCCCTCACAAACCGCCCATTCCCGGATGGGAGCTCCGCCCTCATCGGAATCGCTCGCTGCCTTCTTGTAAAGCTTCTTCACCAAGGCCATCCCGGTCATCGCTTCCATTTGATGCAATATGTAATCCCTATGCTCTCCTTCATCACCGTCTCAGAGGCTCACCATGCGGTGCCCGATCTTCCTTCTTTCAGATGTACCACGCCGGGCTCATCACAAGCAACATTCTCTCGAACTCTTCAGAACACAGCCTCCCGTCCTCTTCTTCACCAACATGTCGGGCACCCGAGCTGCCAAGAACACCCGGATGATATCCCATGAGGGGCCCCCGCACGCTTTTGGGCATGGTTGCACAAGTATCACACACTCATATCCACGGCCACGACATCCTTCTATAAAGCCCTTCCACACCGCCAGGCGACGGCTTCTCAACTCCCAACCGATGTTCGTGGGAGACCGGCCCAAAGCCCTCAGTATGTCGACTCAGACACCTCAGTGGTTCAAAGAGAAGCTGGGTCACCAAAGGTTCACATCTTCGATTCGTGTATTCTCGCCATCCGTGTACTAGAGTGGCTTGCTTAAAATCGCCAAGTCAACACCAAGACGGATTTTCATGAACGGTGCCAACACCGTAATGCACTTTCAATGTAGTGGGTACAGCATGACTTATTGTATGGTTGCAAATATTTCCAACATTGCAATTAGTCACCAAGAACGCATTTACATGCAAGTACTACTACATTGTAATTTACATTTGTAAGGCCTTTCGCTTATCGTCCACAACTACACCGATAAAGATGATCAAGACGCTATTCATTCCCTAAGGCAGAGGCCACAATGAACGGTAGTACGATATTCAGATTCAACTTACAAACCGAAGCTATTCCATAGCAGCATTATTCGATTCGAACGCTTATCGCAGCAATCCAAATGCTACAAGTGGCATTTCTGTCTTCTACCAATTACGTAAGTTAGTTAGTTCATACTAATTTACTTGTACTAATTAGTTTATACAAATAATTCATCCTCCTTATGCGCTCGGTCACGCATTATTCACTCCAATAATAGTCGCCACGCACATACCGACACTACTACAATACATCTCACAAACAACACTAATAATACCCTCACGCACTATTTTTTCTCAGAATTCAAAGTTTTTATCGCTACTACTTACATACAAATCAATAACATTTCGATTTTCTATTTTTTTCTAACCACAATTTCCTACGGTGCTACTATACTACTCATTTAACTAAATAAACTATTTACCTACCCAAAAAATACACTACAAAATACACTTACGTGATAAATCAACAACATTTCTCGATTTTCTACTTTTTTTTCTAACTAGCTTCTATTTAGCGCCACTTATACCTACTATTTTAACTAACTAAATACCTACTTAAAAAATACAATACAAAATAAATCAAACTTACCTCAATCCAAGTTTTTCCTCCCTCTCTCTCCTCCCTTCTTTTTTTCCTCCCTTCCCTTTCCTTCTTTTTTTTCCTCTCCTCTCCTCTCTTTCTTCTCCCGTAGTAGCTGATCGCTTATGCTCATAAATGAATCGGTCGGAGGACCAAGTACATAGATATCCAGTACACAAGACCGCTGACGATCGAACATGCAACAACAGATGGTTGGCGATCGATCCTATCGCCCAACGGTAGGGCGATCGAATGATGACGCTAACGGTTCGCTTCAGGCAGCTTTTTAAAGCCGAATGGTTGGGCGATAGGTTTGTCCATCCAACTGGGCGATAGGTTCGAGTCTTCAACCATTGGGCAACAGACGATATTTCCGAAAAAAATATCGCCAAATATTTTTGAAATTTCAATAAAAATAGATTATTTAAAAAAATTCTAAAAGCCAAGAGCCATCCCACCATAAGCCAAGCAACCCACTAACATCCATTGCCTCACCATCACAAACCACAGAGGGCAAGGAGGAGAGGAGCAAAGGTGTTAAGGAAGATCGTGAGATTTACAAAAAGGCGATTGAACCATCAACGACAAGGACCAAGAAGGACCAGAGGCAACCAACAAGAACACAAGGAGCATCATCGCCACCTCCACGACCACCGCCATTTTGGCCGAAAGTAATCGCCATTCCCAACCCAAAATCCACTAAGCCCAACAAGGTAAACCCACCATTTTTACCCATCGCCATTTTGCCATCCGAACCCCAACAATATGAGATAAGCATTTCACGAGAATATGTAACACTAACAAAGAGCATCATCATCATCCATCCCACATCACAAGACACTACCAAGAGCATCTTTCATCACATTCATCGCAGAGCAAGGGAGGGATCTGGGTTAGAGAGGTTAGAGGAAGGTAGTAGTTTACCTCAACAGCAACCAAGTGGCAAAATGCCACCACCAAGCAAAGAGCACAATCCACATTCATCCCCTTCATGCATGCATAATCATCAATGTAACCACATCAAGAATAATCAAAATTAAACCATCAAAGCTAAAGCATCAAGAAGAAGCAAAGAAGTGGAGGTTTGAGTCCGTAGGGCGCCGAGTCAGAGGTCGGCCGGGCGGCCAAGCCGGCAAGTTAGGAAGAGCCGGGTCAGATGATGGCAAGGCCGATGAGCTGCAAGGTCAAGGCATGGGCGCACACAAAGATGGGTTTACAAGTAGTGCAGGCAGCAGGGAATAGGAACTATGAGGTCAGGTCGCGCAAGGACGGAGGCGCGGGCAGTGCAGGCTAGCAGCAAGGCGGCGGCCCATAGGGGAGACTAAGACTAGGGGAGAGAAGAGCCAATGGAGGCGACGCCAGAGCTCCACGGGCTGATCCATGGCCAAGACATCACCAGAAAGAAGAAGTAGGAAGAAATGAGAAGGAAGAAGAAGCAATAATAAAGGGAAAAGAAGAAAGCACCAGAGTCCGTGAGGATTAGTTCTACTGGTGGATTGTGAGGAGAGAGAGAGTAGAATTAGTAAAGAAAGGAAGGAATTGGGTGGCCAGGAGTGAATTCACTTTTAATGGATAGAAAGATAGGTTTAGAGAGAGGAGAGAAAAGGAAAGAGAAGAGAAAGAAAAGAAAATATGCGTAAATTTTTAATAAGATTAAATATAGGTAGAGAGAACGCAGACATACGCTTTACTCCGTCTGCTTTTGATAAATCGCCAGAGATATAAGATTTCTAAATCACAAGAATATCTAGCTAGAGACCATCGATAAAATAATAATAATAATAATAATAATAATAATAATAATAATAATAAAGGCGGAAAAAGGGTAAAATAAAGCTAATAAAATCACCATTATGTTAGATAAATAATTTAACGTTAATCATGAAGTTTCAAAATTTCAATCGCCGTAACAATGGATTTTTAAAATAAACTAATCACCAGATGAACCGCTAAAATAAATAGATAGGTCGATGCGTTAGAAATAATTTAATTAGATTAAATTAAATAAATAAATCCACCTTTGAGTCTATTTAAAGAATTAAATAAATACGCATACACTTCAATGAAATCGATTAGGCATATCTCGCATGAATAAAATAATCTTAGTTGCATGCTAGTACGTAGAATAAAACGCTAGTATAGATAACTAGCAATCCTAAAGCCTCAGAGACCGAGAACCACTACAGGGGGAGTGCTAGCTTAGTGAGGGGGGTGGTTCCAAAAATGTTATTAAATTAAAATTCGCTAACCAAAAAAAGAACCAACTAATTAATGCGCTTAGTAGCATGTAACATCCTAAATTTCTAAGCTTTAAAAATCTTTTAAATAGTTAGTACAGAGAAAATTCACCATTTAGATTTATTTGAATTTAATTCAAAAGCTTAAATATGGACTTTGGATATCAAAATAATTTAATATGATTAAAGTCAACATGAACAATGGTCAAACTATTTTATTTGGGTTCTATGTGGTTGGATATATTTTCTAGATTTTCTAAAAAATTTCCAAGTTCATTTGCTATTTGGAATTTCTAGTATTTTATAAAAATTAGAAATCTCAGCTTAAACTTTAAATAAACCCACTTCCTATTCCTTCCTTTGGCCCGCTTGCTTTTTCTTTCTGGCTCAAATTTCAAGTCGGCCACCATCTTTTCTTTTAGGCCGCCATTTTTTTTATTTCCCAACCGCCGGGTTTTTTCCTTCACGGCCAAATTTTATTTTTCTCCTCATGAAGCCTGCTACCATGCTTTCCTTTCCTAAGCTAGCATCACAGGCCTTCTTGGCTACTCATCGAGTCCTCCTTCAGACTCATGAGTCCGAAGGCCATGGCGCGCAGACCGCCTGCGTCTCTATGCAAGCTCCTCCGCTCGCCTATTTACAACAAGACCGCTGTAACCTCCACACCATCCTCCAATCGAACCCTAAACCTTCCCCATCGATTTATCTCGGGTTGCGCCAATTTCACCGAAGAGACTCACCACGCCGCAGTTTCACGACTTCTTTGCCGACGGTCCACTTCCGCCTCCTTGAGGTGTTCCTCGTGATCCTCGAATCAATGCCAACCCGGCTCCTCTCGCTTTTCGAGCCATCGAATCACCGAACCGCTGCACTCGATGCCCCTTCATCGCCAAGCTTGTCTTGCCGAACCCATCCCGCCCATGTTGGAGCATCACCTCTTAGAGCATCCCTCAGTCGCCAGATCTTGTTTTTTGTCCTCACCGGTTAGCCCACTCGCTCACCAACTAACCACCATCGCCGCCATCGCCGCCTCTTCTCTCGCTTGTCTTGTTCAACCGAGTCACCGCCACATAAGCAAGTCGTCGCCACCTTTCGCCTATGTGGCAACCAATTGGCTCTTGTCATCTCCGCCATGTGACACACCATCACCCTTCACTGATCCAATCATCCATAGACCAAGTCCACCAAAAGCCATGTCTATGACAAGCAGTGTCCCACTAACAAATCAATTTCTTTTCATTTGTTTTTCACCGAATTCCTTGATGACGTCATAAATCCGGATTTTTCTTTGAAGAATAATTCGGGTTAATTCCAAAATTAGGTTTTCTTTTAGATTCAAACTTCCAAAGCCCATATCTTTTGCATCCGAACTCCGATTGAGCCCATTCAAATTTCTAAATTCATCTAAATTCAAGATCTATTTATCTAAATTTTTATTTAATTTTTGGAGTTTGTTTTGCCTCTATTATTTATTTGTTTTGTTTATTTGCTTCGCTTATGTAGTAGACGCCGATATTTCGAAGTTTTGAAGAAGAAAGAGCACCCCAAGAGCAAGATCAGTACTCTAGACCTATTCCAAGGCAAGTTATACCTTTGATCATATTGAACCCAGTTTTCAAAATACTTTGATTCAAATTAATGTGATTTACTTTAAGTATTTATTTAAATGCTTTTGGGTTTAGTTATTAATCAAAGTTGTTATATCGCACTCTTATCTATTTGTTATGTCATAATCTTTTGTCACCCTAGATTGGTTTCTTTATTAGTTGGTATTATCATAGCACCAACGGGTTGGTTAGATACGATTAGTTTGCTTAGCCATGCTAACGAAGTCATCATTTCATGTAAGTTGCAATTATGAACTTGACTAAGTGATTATGGAACTATATGATAAAACTCGTGGTACTAGGTGCTATT